>JAOSBN010049201.1:0-15940 GCA_027563595.1 Erythroxylum suave | reverse complement strand
CTTTGAATCTGATTGAAAAATATAGTTTTAAAAGCTATTCTGGAATTCTTTTCAAATGAAAAAATTCATAGAGAGTTCATTGTATGCCTCATTCCTAAGTTTTCCATCTCGAGTTCACTGCAAGACTCTAAACTTATATCTTCTTACAATTTCATCTACAAACTCATATAAAAATGCTAGAAATAAGCTTGAAACCAATCTTAAAGCATATAATCAATCTTAGCTAAGTTGCTTTCATATAAAGGAACATAAGTGATAATATTTTATTGGCTCGATAACTCTCTAAGAATTATTCAAGCATGGAATCTCTTCATAGTTGTTCCATAAATATTGATTTCCATAAAGCATATGAATCCATTACTTGGAGGTTCTTGTTTGATACTCTAACAACATTTGGTTTCCTTATATAATTCATAATCTGATTAGAACTTAATCTACATGTTATAGTATCTTAATAAATGAGGAACCAATTTTTGCCTTTAGTAGATCCAAAGGCTTGAGATAGGGAGACATTTTATCCTTTAGCTTTCTTAATCTGTGTTGAAGCACTTACTAGATTGATTATATATAACATCGACCAAGAAAGCTAACATGCATGAATTATGCACATATTTTATTGAATATTTTGCTTATTTTTATTTCATATTACCTTCTTTTACTTAGTTTTTGTTATCTCTTTAAATAATTATGGAAAATTAGATATCAAGATGATATTATTCAAAAACTAAAGGCAAAACCAAGTAAAAATATAAAGAAATCCACTATTCATAAAGGAACATGGTCCAGTCTATAGTTTGAGCCATAATCATTTCCTAGGTGGATTAAAATATATTTAAGGCATATGCTATAACTTCAATGAGAATTTAGTTTATTTTAGATAAAAAACTTCAAAGAAATTTCCCTTCTTTATAAACTAAGTTTAGTCATCAAAAGGTTTCTCCAACCCTTCACTGATCAATTTTAAGTTATTTTCACTAGATAATTAAGATTGATACATTGTCTTAGTGGATTAAGTTGTTTCATTATATTTAGAAAGTTCTTCTAGATTTAATTCCATTATTATTTCTCTATCTTTTACATTATATTTTATTGTTTTGAACATGTTTTCCTGCTAAATACCTTTTTCAGGTTTAGATAGGGAAAACCTAATGGTTATTTTTTATGGATTGATTTAATTTAATTTAAGAAATGAGAAATATTTCCATGAGCTATCATTGTTGGTTTTAGTGTTGATTTATTTATGCTAATAGCTAAATACTTCCTCTATTTATGTTAGGGAAGTATCAGTTACTCTATTTTGTTTCCTTTCCCTTTTTCTTTATTTCCATTATTCTCCCTTACTATTTTCATCGAGTCCAATGTCCAACTTAAGTGTAGTGAACGTGTTGCAACCCTCACTTAGGAAATGGTCCATTCTATCCCTCTACTACCTCTTCATAATCTATATGCTAGATTTTGGATCTTCTTCTTTTACTTCCCCCTCTTTTGGAGCCTCTAGCCTCTTATTAGCTTCCTATCCCCCATTTTTCTCTTTCGTCTGCTACACTTTTCCCATCGAACCTTCCACTTTCTTTTAGCCTATCCCTTTTTCATTTCTTCTTTGTCTTTTCTTTATCTTACCCTCCTTCCCTTTCATTGGTTCTTTGATTTATTTATCTTTCACTTTTACCAGTTCCAAAAAATTCCCCACTTTCATTCTAGGTTAGCATTTAAAGTGTTTTTTTTCCTTTTTCTTAATGTCAAACCCAAGTTCCCCGATACTCGAAAATTTTCCCTCTTTTCCTTGAGCAACTCAACCCTAAATCTTTTAGAAAAAGCCTTGACAATAAACTTTTATGTATAGTAAATTTCTTGTTATTAATCTTTTAATAAATTATTATGTTATCCTTTATTTAATTTAAAAACCTAGTAAACAATCAACTTTGTGTTAGATATTATTCTTCTCCTTTTCTCCTTCTAACTGGCAATTAACTTCACTTGGAATCAAGATATACAAGTTGGTTATGCTTCACTACCTAATATGATTCAAAATCCTTTTAAAATGAGGTACTCTTATGGTTTAATATATTGTAATACCTGATTGGATAATAGTCTACACATTCTTTTTGCTTATTAATGAGAGTTTATAAGAGTTTAACTTCTCCAAATTCTCTATGAATTATCATATTATTACATTTAAATTCAACATTTTTTGGCTGTCATATTTTAAGCATACTTGAGTGTTATATCCAACGTATTTTATCACATTTTTAGTGAACATTTTTTTAGTTAAATTGAGGAAAAATAATTTCTTATTTCTTTTAGGAATTACATACTTTAAACCTTATATGAGATTCTCTTTTTCTGTTAGCACTCACATTTAAGGAACATTTAATCGAACAACTCATAGGCAATATATTACACCTCTAACTAATCACAAAACAAATGCATTTATCCATTATTTACCAACAAAAATTAAACCAATGATGACACAAAAATGCATACACCATTAACAATCATCACACGAAAACCAACCACCCAACACACACGGTTTACATATACATAACCATATAAAAGCTTCAATTTTTTGAGACAATGACATACAATAGAGAGCTTACCTGAAACATGTTGCACAATGGGCCAACAAACAAGTAGAAATCAATGGTAGAAGCAACCAAAATCGCCCAAAAACCAACAGTGGTAGTTGAGGGAGGGAGGAGAGAAGAAAAAAAACCAGAGTGGAGGGGGTTGGGTTAAGATGATAAATAGAACGATGTTGTTTGGTTTAAAACCAAGCGACATCATTTTATTTATGAACAACTCGTGATTTACTGACAAAACATATTTTCCATCGGTATTCAAACTTGCTACCTTATTTTACAATGGATTAAGTCATCCGTAAATAAATGAGATTATTCATTAACGAAGGATTTTATTCCGTCGGAAAACAACCAACGGTGATTATTAATCAAAACATATTTCACTGACGGAACAACTTCCGTTGGCAAATTTTTGAAGCTATTTAATTGCGGGAAGCATTTCCTTAATTTTTACCGACATAAATGTGTTAGTTGTCGCTATATTTCGACAGAAATTTTGTGTAAAATACTTTCCCTCCACCTTTAGAGACGTAAATTGTGTCCATCGCAAAATGAAAACTTTCATGACACATTTACCATCGGATAGTGTTTTTCTGTTAGTAATTATCTACAGTTTTCTTTCCATCAGTAAATTTTTACCGCTAATATATGGTTTTCTTATAGTGATTGTGTCCTCTCAGCTAGGTTTTTCACTCGCTCACATAATTCTAACCTATCTACTTTATCAAAATCAAAGTGTTTAGGCACTACAACTTGTTTAACATGAAGGGATAAAAAACGAGTACCTTTTTCCTCGGTATAGATAGGAAATGATGCTCCAAAGTTCACTGTTTGATTCCTTCTCCCCCGTCCTGCAACTTGTTGTCATCCCTATGGATCTTGTTAGGCAGTTTGCTTAATACGTGGCATGATTGGGTCGAATCTAGAAAAAAATTCAAAAGGTCAAAATTGTTAGTGAGAAGTGAGAGTGTTTGGATACTTGAATTCTAGAGAGATAAAGTGAAAATGAAAGTGAAAGTGAAAATGAAGTTAGAACTAAATATATAGGTGTTAAAAAGGGTTAAAAGGTAAAAATGTTTTTAAAATTTCTGCGCCCTCCTTTTTCTGGCCACATATTATCGCTCCTAATTTCCTTCTTTTGTTCTTTTTCCAATTTTTTCACTTTCACTACTTGATTCTTTTATTGGCCTTTTTCACCTCTCTTCCCATACTTGCACAATTATCCCCATAATTCCGAAAACCTATCCTTTTCTCGATTTTATTCAAAACAATAAACAAAACCTAAGTACAGAATTCAATTTTTCTAACAAAAATTAAACAACGAAACTAATTTTTTCCATAGGTTGCCTCCTACACAGCACTTCTTTTAATGTCGGTAGCTTAACACTCCTTTTAAGCTCAAGGTAGTTGGAATGAATGGTCTGATGGTATCCTCACCCTTAATCGTAGAGTCTGTACCTTAGCTACCATACTATAGTTACCATAATACTTCTTTCGAAAAGCATTTCTAGGATCCTCAATGTCCTCTCATTCTCCTTGAGGTTTAGGTTCTTTGAGATCCACTGGAGGTGGAGGAGCTCTGTACTCCCAGATAGTCACCTTGAAGGTTAATTTCTTCTTCCCTATTCGCAGAGTTAATTCGCCCCCATCAACATCAATAATTGATGTCCGAGAATTATCGGGATGTCCTCATCTTCGTTGACGTCCAAAATATAAAAGTCTTTGGGAAAGGTAAATTTACCTACCTTTACCGACACATCCTATGTAATTCCAAGTGGTTTAAGTGATGTTCTATCAGCTGTCTTGACCAAAAACTTGGTGGGCACCAACTCTCTCAACCCTAATTTCAAACTGAAGGTGTAGGGAATCATATTTATGCTTACGCCTAAATATAAGAATGCCCAATATATAATTATCCTATTAATACTACATGAGATGAGAAAGTCCCCTGGGTCCTCTTTCTTCTTTGCTATGTTGGGGTCGTCTTCTAATGGTTGCACCTTATCTTCCTTCGTGACGGACTTTTGTAATTGTAGCTTCATCTCTATTTGTTCTGTCACTTCCTCGATCGTTTTTAGCTCAATTTCTTGTAACTTCTCCACTTCCCTTTTCTCATATAACTCCCGTTGGGCAAGAAATTGGTATGGAAATACCCGTCAGGTTACTTTGACTAACTTGCTCATGGGCTCACTTTGAAGGTCTTCTTTACCTTCTCCTTTCTCTTTTTCCTTCTATTGCACTTATGCGGCTTATCTATCCTGAGGCTGAGTAATGACCATGATATGTTCCTTTGGATTAGACTCAGTGTTGCTTAGAAGAGTTCCAACATTTCGAGTCGACATTACTTCTACTAACTAGTCCATTTGGACTTCTAAATTGTGTATAAAAAAGGTATGAGTCTTGGTGACTTGCTCGAACTTAATCTCGAGCCTCTTATATGCCTCCTCCATGCCTCCCATCTTATCCAAAATCTTGTCCAACTTTGACTCCATCGAGCTTGCTTTATCCGACTGAAAGCTCTATTGCCTTTGAGGCCTGAGTTGCCCTCCATTGTTGTTTGACCAGAAGAAGTTAGGGTGATTCTTCCACTCAAGGTTGTATATGTTGGAGTAGGAATTATTACCCCCTCCTCGTCTAAATTGCACTCCCATATAATTTACTTGCTCATGGTTATCCTCTATCATCAAGTAGCAGTCTACAGTGTCATAGTCTAACTGACCACAAAGCTCACACTTCACTTACACGGCTTTAACCTGGGCTGATGACGACGCCTTCATATTGCTAACCTGTCATGTTAAATTTTCGATCTTAGCTTGCATCTTCATCATCTGATCGACAATAATGATTCTCTTTTGCTCTTTAAAAGTGTTAGGTTGCCTGCCTTGCTCATTTGTCCATAAACAACTATTGCTCGCAATCTCCTCTATCAACTCTTTTGCTTCATCACAAGGTTACGTACACTAAGTTTTAATATTTATTAACCTTGGCAAATTGTGCAAGCGCACGGGCTGTTCGCGTAGTACCTAAGGTTTTGATCCCGCTAAGAGGGGAATCTAGTCCTAATATCAAAGGTCGCACTAACTTTCACACTAAATCTAAACAAATAACTAATTCATAAATAAATCAATCAAATAATTAATTTCAAGAATTAAAATGCATAAAGTTCAACAAAATAGCAAACCACAGAAATGATCGGAAATCAACCTAGAAATCACTAAGTGAGAGAAAGGGAGATTTAATTCAAAATTAACTAAAACCTAATCAATTATGTAATTCTCGACTTAATGGGTGTAAACTGTCCTAGGGTGAATTACTCGCTTTCGAGCTATAATTCTTAACCTTTATTGATGATCCCTAATTTAAATTATGGAATTGTGATCTCTCGATTTGCAATTGGCCCAAAACCTAAATTAGTTTTAAGTTATCTATTAACCTACGGGGAACTTACGCCTAATCTCTTGTTACACGATTCTACTGGTTTGATTGAATTCTTTAGCTATCAATTCACCTAACTCTCGTTACCCCAAAATTTTTTCACTCGGCCTACTCTCTTAGTCTATTGTTGAATTATGAAGAGCAGAAATTGAATCACAATTAAATCAATAAAAATGTAATCAATTGAACTTTATTAATCTCAAGAATTAAAAACCCGAAGGTGAGTATAGACAATAATCAACACTCAACAACAATAATTTTAATAAATATCCCAATTTCATATATGCATAAAATTGAAATAAAAATGGAAACGTCTGTCAGAATGGATCGTGGACGCAGCGACTGCAAAAAACCATTTGTTCTGGAAAGTACATCGCGTCAAGCTTTATCTCCTTGTTTCTCTTCCTCAATATATCGATTTCTCTTTAGGTTTTCTCTCAGAATTGGCTGATATGGGGGCTCTCTTGAGAAACTATCTAGGCTCCTCCTTCAGTCTTGTAATGTTCTATTTATACTTTGGAGGCTTTATGTTTAAGTCGAGGTCAAAACAGTCCAAAAAATCTAGTGAAACTCAAGTTTTTCTGTTAGTGCAATGATCGTGGCCAGTGCTTAAACCTTTATGTCAAGACTGTGCCTGATGTGCACAATCGTGACCTGGTTACTGCTAGCTCACCCCTCTCTCTCACGATCGTGGCTTGTTGTGCCACGATTGTGGGCTATGTCTTTAGCCCGAAACTTTTTGAATCTTCTATGTTCTTCACCGTTTACCCTAAACTACTAACAAACTCATCAAGGTACCTCAAATATATAACATTTAAGCTCAAAGACTCATGCTAACCCATAAAAACACTTAAACACCTAAACTAACACAATTAACACATGAACACACACTCTACACTCAATTTAATACTTGTTACTTAACAAATAAAACCCTAAAACACAATGCAAATCACAACTATCAATTCCTCAATCACAAAGAAGTAATTCTAACTAACAACACTAATCTAGTCTCAGACTTTCTGAGTAATCTAGATATGATCAAGCATTAAATAGTCAATGCATCTACACTCATTGTATAGCTTAGATGTAAATCTCTCTTATCTAGCAATATAAGTCGACATTATGAAACTTTGCATGGGATGTATTACTAGTGGTTGTTATGCTAGCTTCAACTATTTGGGTGGTTGTTGGGATTTGCTCTTACCCTTTTACCTCTTCCTGGGAACTTCATTATCACTAATTTTTGTGTGTTATATTTTCTCTCTTCATCATTATTCCTTGAAATATAAAAATAAAGAAACAAGAAGGGAATAATCTATGTGAAATAAATCATGACAAATAAAACACCTTAATCCTTCATATCAATTAATTACATAAATTGCAATTAATTTACATAAACACTCTAATTAATCTAAAAAACCTAGTAAAAATAAAATTGCCTCAAATAAATTAATCAAAAAAAGCCCATAAAAATGCAATTCATGAAACAAATAAATAATTGCACAATTGAATTCATAATGAAAACATTCAACAATCTGTAGGGAATTAATTTCACGTGAATTTATACAAAAACAACTTTAAAAATCTCAAGAAACTTCAAATTCAAAATGTTGAATTGCCTAAAGAAATTTAATTAGCCCCTAAAATCTCTTCTGGTCATATAGGTAACCCAAAACAACTCTAAAAATCCTATAATAGTGATTGTGGCACATATTTCCCCAAAACATTATTCAAAAACTTGAAAATAATATAAATAATGTATAAAACATACCTTAAATTTTTGAATCTTCAAGAAAAATAAGTTTAAGTTATACATATGAAAAGAGTGGGAGAGTATCGTCTAGAGGGAAGGAATAGGTGAGAAAGTGAAATATAGGTTTTTAGGTCGTTGTCATATGATTTTAAATAAATATAATGCAATACAAGTGGCAACATGGGTGTGTATCAACTCCATATTGTTTGATTTTAGGTTAATTTTAAATAGCATGGGCACGTTAGGTTTTAGTACAAATGTGTTTAGCTAAATATGGGAATGTTGGACAAAATATTTTATGATAAGTTGAACATGAGCGTATATCTAGACCATGTTCCCTAAAAAAGGAACAGGATGAAAAATTACATAGGCATGTAAGGACCTAATATGATTATGTTGACATAAAATTTAAATACCTAAAAATCTATATAACCATTAACATAGGCATTGATGTTTCTACAAATAAAGGAACTGAGGTTAAAAATCTACACATTCACCAATATTGGCATGTTAGTTGTTATGTATCTTTTTGTTTCTTAAATAACTTACATTTTTTGGCAATATAAGTGCATTAGCAAGGGTGTAGGTCACTTATAGTGATTTTTTAGCAATAAGATCACCAACATAGGTGTGTTAGTTCCCATATATGTTTTATAACTTTTCCATAATCTTTTTAAATGGTACGTAGTCATGTTTCTGTTTTACATCTAAGTGTAGAGGAAAAACACCATTAACACAGGCATATTACTATACTCGGTCAAATTTCCATATGTCTTCAAATTTGAGAATAAATAATAGACCCAATGCATAAAAGATGAAAAATAACACCTATATAACCTTAAACAAAGTAAAAATTTTATATTAAGCCATAAAATTAATATAGATATAAATTAAATGATAGAAATCAAAACTCAAAAACTTAGGATGCAAACTTAATAGAACAAAATTACCAATAAAACTTAGGTTGCCTCCTAAGAAGTTTTTGTTTAATATTATTAGCTTGGTGTTCCCACTTCAACTTAGCTTGGATCTCCAATCAATAGCTTGATTCCTCCTACCTTCTCAATTAAGGGTTCATTATCCTAAAAGTTGGTTACATACCACAATATAATAAGTATTTATAATATTAAATTAATAAATTCAAGTAAATCTGCTAATGCCATTTTTAGTAACAAAATTTCAATATAATAAGGAATAATAAAACCCTTAGATTTTCAATTGAATCTGACAATTTTTTGTGTATGAAGTGACAACTCTTTGTACTTAACTGTTGATAATTCCTTAATAGCCTCCTTATTTGGGTCCTCCTTTTCATCTTCCTATTTTTTAAATTTCTTCTCATTTTGACCAGTAGCTTCCTCTTTTCTTCAACCTCTATCTCCTCTCCATTCCTAAAATTTGTTTTATTTATTTGTTCCCTCGTATTTGACTTAATGTATCTAGATAAAAAAACTTAGCTACTCTTAAAAAATAAGCTCTAGAAGTTGATCAGTCAAAAGTTGTGTTGTGGAAAGTGATGAATAACTATTCATTTTCATAACTAGTAGCCTTAGCTATAGCAATGGCTTTTCATAAGAGTTCCTTAAGATGTTGATCCTCCTTTTATTGCTTTTTTTTTAGAAATCTATGTGAAACTTAATTATTCCATGCAAAGTCAAGATATTTTCTTGACTTTAAATTATATCACTATAGGGGATGTTTTGAGGCTATTTCCCCATACAAATTAGATTCTCCCATATGTAGCTTAGAGCTTAGAATTCATTATTTTAGGGTGATCACCACCACAAATGTCATAGCATATTATGAATACCAGTTGAGCTTCCAAATATGTGTTGTCATACCTCTCATTATATGCCTCCAATAAGAAATTTCATATTATAATCCCAGGAGAAAATTGTCCTCTCCATCTTTCCATTGTTTTTGGTAGCTATAATAATAGATAGCCAAATTCTAAAAATAATTCACAAACAAAAAATTAAGATAAAGAGCTCTAAGAATAAATAAATAAACAAAACACGAAAAGAAATAATTTACAAAGAAAAACATTGGTTAGACTAGTAGAAATTAAGTGTTACTGATATCCTAATCCTCGCTAGTGCAACCGAAAACTTGATGTACTCATATAATTATTATATGTATATCGATTCCTTTACTCTATAGATTGTCTAGGCAAGTGCACCTATATCGGACCCCATTTCCGAAACCCGACTATCTCATTTGGATATGCAAACATTTTACACAACCTTTGCATTCAAAACTAAGTATGTCCAAGATTAGCGTTGGTGAGTCCATAAATTGCATATGTACATATTTTGAAACAAATGACATGACTTCTTAACTTCTTCTTCTGTGTTCTACTTATTGTCTGTGTTTGACTTTCTATCGCCTATGTTTGATCTCTATCGTCTGTCTTTAGTTTATCGTCTGTCTTTAGTCTATCGTCTGTCTTTCCTTTTGTCCGTGTTTTATAGTCTTTCTTTGACCTTTTTATCATTTGTCTTTGACTTCCTATCGTCTGTATTTTATCGTCTGTCTTCGACTTTTTATCAACTGTCTTTGACCTCTTATCATCTGTGTTTTATCATATGTCTTTGACTTTTTATCGTCTGTCCTTCTATCGTCTGCCATTCTATCGTCTATCTTCCTTTGCGTCTATGTTCTGACGTCATCACAGACGATTCCTTTTGTCTGTGTTTCCTATCGTTTGTCTTCGCCTATAGTCTATCTTTGCTTGTCATCTATGTTCTGACGTCATCACAGACGAGTCCTTTCGTCTGTGTTTCCTATCGTCTGTCTTTGTTTATTGTTTATGTTCTGACATCATCATCACAGACGATTCCTTTCATCTGTGTTTCCTATTGTCTATCTTTGCCTATTGTCTGTCTTTGCTTATCGTCTATGTTCTGAAGTCATCACAGATGATACTCTTCCTCTATATTTTCCTTTGCGTCTATGATGTGGCATCATCACAGACAATTCCTTTCATCTGTATTTTCCTTTGAGTTCAGAACACAATCTCTCCAATTCTAACATGCTACTCTGAGCATAACAACCTTTGTCAATTCAACGAATAAGATTATGCACATATACATTTTATTTTCCTAACTTTAAAATAACATAATCATACATAGAAAGGAATTCAATTCCATTTTCTCATTTTCAACACAGTCGGAGTTTTTTACATTTCAACATACACATCAACTTAAAATAAAATACAAAAGGTGCTCAATGTTGACATGCTGAAAAAGCTATCCAAATCACTAACTCAATACAAAAGTCTCTAACTATTATGGAGTTTTCGATGCCTTGCAATGATCACTGTCGTCTTAGTTTGCACCTAAGGAGGGAAGAAATGGGGTTGAGCTACACAGCTCAGTGGCTAATATATTTATAGCCATCAACAATTAGCACAAATTCAAGCATATATATGTATAGGTACTAAGCAATTCAAATATTCTCAAATAAGCATATTAATGAAGAACGCATAACCTCTAAATGCATCATACTTGATAATTTAAAGATGCAATGCACAAATAATTGGCTCGAGAGTTCTATGGAATCAGAATGGAGAAACCGAAGTTTACATCATGAATAGAATGAGTCCTTCTTTGGAGCTCATATGCCACAAGCAGGCAGCCGAGAGAAGGCTCTTGTCAACGTGTACGTGACGAACAGAATGGTTCCACTCTTGTCCATACAAAAGCACATATTCATTTAATCATATGCTTAAACTTTTATGCTTGTTTATCTTTTCATTCAAACAAAATGCCATGACCTATTCAATGGCATAACTTCATAAATCACATGCATTTTCAATAATCACCTAGTCTCTATCACGTAAATTGTATATGCACACATATAGGCAAGAATTTGCCCAAATCACACAATAACTATAAATACATTACCCACCTAAGATGCTTGATAATCCAAGTTCAATATTATCTATCTTCTTCGTCTTGGATCGGGCTTGCTTGGTTTCCTATAACAAACCAAGTTCTTATTCAATAAGAAATTCAATTTGAGCACTCGTAGAACCAAAAACATGAAATTGACCCTAGAATACTTAAACCCATACATTTCCTAAGTTCTTTAAACAAAAACCCCTCCAAATCTCCAAGAGATTAAAACCCGACTTACCTTGAATCTTTACCAACTAGTGAAATTTTTGACTTTACAGAAAGCTCTTCCCTTCCTCTTTCTTTTTCCCCTCTTGAGTAACCTCAAATTCTCTATTTAAGAATAGGAAACTTCGTGACCTAGTTCAAAGTTCTATTTTTCTTAACTTCACCAAAACCTCTATTCTTCTTTCTCTCTCTTCCTTTTTGATTTTCTCTCCTTCTTCCCTTCATTCTCATTTTTTATCTTCTTATTTACTAGACAATCTTTTCCTCTTCCCATTCTACCCTTAATGGGTTAGAGTAGTGCACCTTACCCTTCCTTTAATGCCTTAATGCCTTTAACCTTAGGAAATCTTCCCAAATTACCCTTATGCATTCTTAATTCTTCAATTTAACTTACACCAACTATACTCTAACTTAATCTCAATTCTTCGATTTAATACTTCAATTTTCCATCCCTCTATGAAATAAATCCTCCTAGACTTGACATAATAGTTAAACTCCAATTAAAAATGATTTACCCATCAAGAACACAAAATTCATTTAATTCAAGCTTACTAAAATAAAAATTATTCGGGGCCCAACATTTCTCCCCTCTTAAAAGAATTTCACCCTCGAAATTATTGCCTGAGTCATTGAAAAGCTGTGGGTACTTCTCCTTCATAGCCTCTAGTGGCTCGCTTGTTGCCTCCTTTATCAAATGGTTTCTCCACAGGACTTTGACCAATTTTACAACCTTGTTCCTCAAAACTTTTTCCTTCGAATCTAAGATCTCCACTGGTTGCTCCTCATAGGTCAAGTCTTCCCTCAATTGAACCTCCGATGGTTGAACTATGTGCAAAGGATCGGATCGATACCTTTTTAACATCGATACATGGAAGACATTGTAAATCTTAGACAATTCCGATGGCAAAACTAACTTGTAGGGTAAAGGCCCAATCCTCTCAATGATCTCATAAGGGCCTATATATCTCGGACTAAGTTTGCCCTTCTTACCAAATCTCAGGACCCCTTTCCATGGGGAAGCTCTAAGAAACACTTTGTCTCCAACTTCAAATTCCATCTCTTTTCTATGTGCATCTGTATAGCTCTTCATTTGTCTCGAGCTGCTTTAATCCTTTGTTTCACCAATTTAATCTTATCAACTATGACTTGCACCAACTCAGGCCCTAAAAACTTCCTTTCACCTTCCTCATCCTAACAAATAGGAGTTCTACACCACCTACCATACAAAGCTTCATTAGGCACCATTTGAATTCTCAAATGATAGGAATTATTGTAAGCAAAATCAATTAAAGACAAATGATCATCCCATAAGCCTTTAAAATCCATAACATAAGCTCTCAAAAGTGCTTCTAAAGTCTGTATTGCTCTCTCCAATTGTCTATCAGTCTGGGGATGGAAAGCTGTACTAAAGTGCATCTTAGTTCCCAAAGCTTCCTGTAAGCTTCCCCAAAATCTGGAGGTGAACCTGGGATCTCTATCCGAAACCATCGAACTTGGAATCCTATGAAGTCTGATTATTTCATGCACATATTTCTTAGCCAAAGCATTTAAGGAATCTATTTGCTTAATTGGCAAGAAATGTGCTGACTTAGTCAGTCTATCGACTGTTACCCATATTGCCTCATGCTTCCTACTAATCCTCGATAATCCCATCAAGAAATCTGTCGTAATCTTCTCCCACTTCCATTTTGGAATTAACAAAGGCTGAAGCTTGCCTGAAGGTGCTTGGTGTTCAGCCCTAATTTGCTAACCCACTAAGCATCTTTTAGTATACTCCGCAATATCCTTCTTCATTCCTTTCCACTAGAAATGGTCCTTCAAATCTCTATACATTCTTGTACTTCCTGGGTGCACAACATAAGGCGCATTGTGTGCCTCATCAAGAATTTCATCTTTCAGTTCTTGCCTATTAGGAATACATAGTCTATTCCCTACCACCATCAATCCATCTTCCCTTACCTCTATTTCAGAAGGTTTACCACTTTTAATCTCTTCTTTGAGCTTGCTCAAGTACCCATCCTGTGCCTGTAGTTGTTTAATCTTCTCATTTAATATTGGCCTCACTCTAAAATTAGCCACTACAAACCCAAATTCAGCTTGCGTCAATGTCACCCGAAGTTTGGCTAATTCCTTCAACAAAAGAACATATACCATCTCCACATGTGCCATAGTCGATTTTCTGCTTAATGCATCTGCCACTACATTAGCTTTCTCGGGGTGATAGTCTATCATCAAATCATAATCTTTCAATAACTAAATCCATCTTCTTTGTCTCAAGTTCAACTCCTTTTGATTCATAAAATACTTAAGGCTCTTATGGTCTGTAAATACCCTAGCAGTGACTCCATAAATATAACGTCTTCATATCTTCAATACAGAGATTATGGCAGCCAACTCTAAGTCATGAGTAGGATAATTCATCTCATAAGGCTTTAATTGCCTAGAAACATAAGCAATCACCTTATCTCCTTACATCAACACACAACCCAATCCCTTCCTTGAGGCATCACTATATACTATTTATCCATCATTACATGAAGGCAAAGTCAAAATTGGTGCACTTGTCAATCTATACTTAAACTCCTCAAAAGCCTTCTGACATTCATCTGTCCACACAAACTTTTGATTCTTCCTTGTCAAATTGGAAAGTGAAGCAGCTATCATGCAAAAACCATCCACAAATCTTCTATAATACCCAACTAAACTCAAGAAACTTCTCACTTCAGCTACATTATTAGGTGCTTCCCACTTTACAACTGCTTCTATCTTCCTTGGATCCACATGCACTCCGTGCTCTAAAATCACATGCCCAAAAAACACAACTTCCTTTAGCCAAAATTCACATTTATGGAATTTGGCATACAACTTGTTCTTCCTCAATGTCTCTAAGGCAATCCTCAAATGCTCTTCATGCTCTTTATTACTCTTGGAATAAACCAATATATCATCAATAAAGATAATGATAAATTGGTCCAAGAATGACTTAAAGACTTGATTCATCAAGTCCATAAAGGTTACAGGTGCATTTGTCAATCCATAGGGCATAACTAAGAACTCAAAATGCCCATACTGTATTTTAAAAGCAATCATTGGAACATCAGTCTCCTTTATCCTCAATTGGTGATAACCCGATCTCAAGTCTATCTTGAAAAAGACTCTTGCCCCTTGCAACTAATCAAACAAATCATCTATGTGTGGAAGCGGATATCTATTCTTTATGGTTACATGATTGAGCTTCATATAATCCATACATATCCTCAACGATCCATCTTTCTTTTTCATAAAAAGAACCGGGGCTCCCCAAGGCGAAGAGCTCGGCTTAATGTAACCTTTCTCTAATAACTCTTCCAATTGCTCCTTAAGCTCCTTCAATTCTGCCGGACCCATTTTATAAGGCGGAATCAATATTGGTGTTGTGCCCGGAAGAAGCTCAATGGGGAATTCAATTTCCCTAGGTGGTGGTAGCCTTGGTAATTCTTCGGGAAATACATCTGGGAATTCCACAACCATGGGTATGTCCTCTAACTTCTTCTTATCTGCCCTCGTGTCTACCATCTAGGCTAAAAATGCTTCACATCCTTTCCTCATCATCTTCTCTACTATCCAATTCGAACTCCACTATCTTTTGTTTACAATCTAGATGGGCATTGTACTTCTCTAACGTGTCCATACCCAAAATTACATTTAATCCTCCCATCTTCAAAGGCATCAAATCCACCACTAATTGTTCCCCTCCAATACTTATCTCACAATCTCTATAAACTTGACTGATAATAATATACTGACCAATTGGAGTACTCACCATTAGAGGAGTATCCAACGGGCTTAGATTTCTACCACACACAGTTCTACTTGATGACACAAATGAATGGGTAGACCCCGAATCAATCAAAACAACAATATCATCATTAAACAATTTAACCATGCTAGTTATAACTTCTGGAGCGGCGTCTACATCCTCTCGTGTCATTCCAAACACCCTAGCTGGTGCTTGCCCCTTGGGTCTCCCTGGAAGATTCACCCTCTTAGTTGCATCAGAACTGCCCACT
>JAOSBN010049190.1:0-14728 GCA_027563595.1 Erythroxylum suave | reverse complement strand
TTACCTCACTGAGTTCGCAAACTCACCCAAAATTGCAACATATTTTTCAGGACCGAGAGTAGACTCTTAGCTCCAGAAGGACTTTTCTAGCCGGGTAGATCTTGTTGGCAAGAGAAGTCATGGCTCACAGGTTGGTCAGCTGGGACTTTTGAGATGACCTAGATAGCTTTGATGTATTTTTCCTCTTTCATGTAGCGTGTTGTACTAGGTTTTTGGTATTGATGTATAGATAGTACAAGATGACAGATGAATACATTTCTGGTTTTGATGAAATGAAATAAGGAAAATTTTGGTTTCAAAAACATTATGTTTTTTATACTGATGTTTTATTATGATACCATGTGAGGTGTTAGTAGTGATTGATCATAGTTCACCCTTATCGTAGGATATGTATCGGAATGACCTGCGGGCGTCCCGGTGTATACCCTGTGGTAAGGGGGTGCTACATTAATGAAATATATTTATGTTTTGCGTCTAACTTTCCAAGTTTTTCGCATTACATTTTCAAGCATGCATAGAGGTAAAATTTGTGTTTTGTCTTTGTGAGGAAAACTCCATTAATCTAGGCTCTTTTGGACAAGTTTGTCTTCTTAAAGTTTTTAGTTTATCCTTTTAGCTTTCCAATGATATAAAGTTTGCAAATTATGGAGATCGGATTTGAAAGATATGATTGTTACAAGTTAGTGACGCTGCATAGGGTGTTTGCAGGACACTTATAGCTTTTTTTTATTTTGATCTAATAGAATAAGAGTAATATGGTGTCTTGAAATGGGAAGAAGTAGTGTGATAAGTTAGAGATGAAATGAAGGTAATAAATGGGGCTGAACATGTGCAGAAATTTATGATGAATATGTATAAGTTGAATGATTGTGATTTTGGGATGATGACCAAACATAGATTATAAATTGATTGTAAATGATATCGAGTTGAAATGGAAGTGATAATGAAGGAAAATGGTGAGGAAAATGAGTTAGGAATGATAGATATGCATAAGATGGGTCATAGTTAACTTGTAGGAGTAGGAAATATGGAATTTGACCCATAAACGTCTGTTGGACAGACTTGATGTACGCTGGGTGGTCCTTCTCGGGAATTTTAGTGTCCCAGTTCAGTTCATGTGCATTTGAAGGGATGTATGTCCGCTAAGCGGACATTCTTGGGACAATTTAATAAATGTGCAATTTTGACACACTAGATCATAAAATCTCTCTTTGATGTCTTCGTAGAAGTTATAGAACTCAAAGTCCTCTTCGAAACCGTGCTTAAATGACCTTAATCTGACACCCATAATAAAAGTTATGTTAATTGTCCCAAATCATGCACATATATAAATTGTGCACTTATCAATGCTTTTCTCTGATTCATTTAGGCTTGAATGGAACTTGAAATGTACTTAGTTTGATATGAAAATAAGGGATAAAAATGAGAGATATGTTAGGGTGATGACTGGGGATATAGACACAAGAATGGATTGTCATATATCAAGTGTTCAATTATGAAAATTTTGGGATGTTATAAGAATGAAAATAAGCTTAAGTTGGTTAATGAGATTCCACGATGCACTCACAAACTGACGAGTTAGACTCCAAAAACAGGGCCTAACAGGCTTAGTATCAGAGAAACTAAGCTTAGGAGTATCTTAGGCATGAAATGAACATGCATTGATTTACATTAACAACATTCATTTTTTTTGTATTGTTTCACATGATTTGAAATTGTTTTACATGAAGCATAGTTTAAGAAGGTTTTACATACACACATATAAGGTTTAAACTTGAAATGAAACGTGAACTAAAGATTTTAAATGGTTTTAAATTGATGGAGTGAGTATGCCACCTCGAAGGAGAACTTGAAAAGCTATAAGTCGATCTCGCTCTCACCAAAGAAGTACGGATGAATCTCATGTCCCACAAGACGTAGGGACACACTCTGCTCATGATTTTGAGGTGCCTAGTGTGCAACATGAAATGCCACTACCTCCTCCTCCTATACCCTAAGTAAACCCTATGGATTCATGTTTCCTTCTAAGCCTTTGCTTAGGCTTTCACGTATGCTATGGGCTAAGTGCCACTAGTTCCAGTGCAAGCTCAAGGGAGAAGGAGCTTTATGCCAAATTCAATAATTGTGAATTTTGGCTTCATAAGGTGGTATTCCTTGGTCACATAATTTGAAAGGATGGTGTAAATGTTGATTCGAGGAAAATTGAAGCAATGGTGAAATGGCATGCACTAAAGGCAGTGGCAGAAGTGAGAAGCTTTCTGGGTCTGGCAGGACATTATAGGAGGTTTTTAGAAGGATTCTCCATAATAGCTACACCAATGACCAATTTATTAAGGAAAATCAGAAGTTTATCTGGAGTGATGAATGTTAGAAGAGCTTTAAGCAACCTAAGCACAGATTGATAAGTGCTCCAATTCTGACTTTGCATATAGGAGATGAGGGTTATACAGTTTATAGTGATGCTTCAAGAAAGGGTTTGGGTTGTGTGTTGATGTAAGGAGACAAGATAATAGCTTATGCCTCACGGCAGCTAAAGCCTTATGAATTGAACTACCTAACCCATAATCTAGAATTAGTAGCAATAATTTTTTCTTTGAAAATTTAGAGACATTATCTATATGGAGTTCAAAAGAGGATTTTTACAGATCATAAAAGTCTTAAGTACCTATTGAGCCAGAAAGAATTGAATTCGAGACAGAGAAGGTGGTCAGAGTTGTTTAAGGATTATGATTTATTGATTGAATACCATCCAAGCAAGGCAAATATAGTGGCCGATACCTTGAGTAGGAAATCCTCTATAGCCCATGTTTAAACGATTTATCTACCATTGTCAAAAGAGATGGCTAAGCTTAGAATAAGTTGAAATAGGAGGAACCTAATTGCACTATTGCTAATTTCAAAGTGAGACCAATACTTAGAGAGAAAGTTAAGGAGTTACAAGAACAAGATGTAGATTTAAACAAGCTTTGAGAAGAAATTAGAATGGTAAGCAATCTGAAGTGGAAGTGAGGGATGATGGACTAATGGTTGTAGGCAATAGACTTTGTATTCCGATTGTCAAAGAGGTAAAGGATGAGATACTCAACGAGGCACACAATACGCCTTATGTTATGCACCAAGGTAGCACCAAGATGC
The DNA here is from genome assembly GCA_027563595.1 of Erythroxylum suave. Taxonomy (NCBI): domain Eukaryota; kingdom Viridiplantae; phylum Streptophyta; class Magnoliopsida; order Malpighiales; family Erythroxylaceae; genus Erythroxylum; species Erythroxylum suave. The sequence continues at coordinate 11,593 of JAOSBN010049190.1, read as the reverse complement.
ATAGAGATTTGAAAGAGCATTTCTGATGGAAAGGTATGAAGAAGAATGTAGCAGAATATGCAAGCAAATGTCTAGTGTGTCAGTAAGTCAAGGCTGAGCACTAGGCACCTTCAGGTAAGTTAAGGCCATTGTCCATTCTTAAGTGGAAGTGGCAAAGGATAACTATAGATTTTCTGATGGGTTTGCCTAAGAACAGTAGGAAGCATGATGCCATATGGGTTATTGTAAATTGTTTGACGAAGTCAGCCCATTTTCTAGCAATTAAACAGACTGATTCTCTGCATGTGTTAGCAAAGAAGTATATTGATGATAAAGTGAGACTTCATAGGATTCCAAATTCCATAGTTTCTGATAGAGATCCTTGGTTCACTTCGAGATTTTGGGAAAGTATATAAGAAGCTCTAGGGACCAAGTTAAATTGTAGCACTGCTTTCCATCCCTAAACAGATGATCAATTTGAAAGGACCATTTGAACCTTTGAAGGAACGCTCAGGGCATGTGTGATGGATTTCAACGGTTCTTAGGAGGAGCACTTGCCGTTGGTAGAATTTGCTTACAATAATTCATACCACTCAAGCGTTCAGATGGCTCTTTATGAAGCACTATATGGAAGAAGATGTAGAACTCCTATATGCTGGGATAAAGAAGGAGAAAGGAAATTAATAGGACCAGAGTTACTCAAGATGACAGTTGACAAGGTCAATCTAATTAAGCAAAGGCCTAAGGTAGCTCATCATGGAATGAAGAGCTCTCCTGATGCACATCGAAAGGAAATGGTGAAGTTAGTGAGAAAGTCTTTCTTAAGACCTCTCCTTAGACAGGAGTCATGAGGTTTGGCAAGAAGGGAAAATTGAGCCCAAGATACATTGGTCCTTACGAGATTGTTGAGAGGATTGGACCACTGGCCTATAATTAGTGCTACCACCAAATTTGTCATAGAAACATGATGTCTTCCATGTTTCCATGCTAAGGAGGTATAGATCAAATCCCTCCCACATCATTCAGACCATTGAGGTTTAGTTGAGAGATGATCTGACTTACGAGGAGACTCCTATAGAGATTCTGGACACTAAGGAAAAAGTCTTTAGGAACAAGACAGTTCAATTGGTTAAAGTCCTATGGAAACACCATTTAAAGGAAGAGGCCACGTAGGAGCCCTTGGAGGGCATAAAGGAGAAGTATCCGCACCTATTCAATGACATAGGTAAGAATTTCGAGGACCAAATTATTTTAAGAGGGGGAGAAATGTTAGCCCCTAAAATATATTTGTTGAGTTAGGCGTGATATTTTATGGAAATTGAATTTTTGCCTTAGAATGAATGGAGTTGTTAAGTATGATTTAAATAAATTATAAGGTCATGATAGAATTATTATTGGAATTTAATAATTTATTTCAATGTTAGTAGGATTTTATTTCACTAGTTAGTGAAATTAATGCATTAAGAACGTATTGAGGGAAATTTTGGCATTTCACTTAAGATTAAAAGCCATAAAACTTTGAATGAAGGATAAAGATGACTTTTAACACTCATTAAGGGTAGAATTGGAAGAGGAAAGTGTTGTCTTGTTTGTGAGATGGAGAAAAACATGATTTGAAGAGAAAGAAGAACGAAAAAAAAAGTGAAAGAGAAGAGAAGTGAGAGAGTTTCAACCATTAGAGAGAAAAAAAGAAGAAGAATGGTTAGGGTTTCATCTTTTCTTAGCTTTTAAGAGTGATTTTGAGGGTATTCAAGAAGGGAAAAAGAAAGAGGAAGAGAAGAGTTTTCATTTAAGCCAAACATCTCTTTGTTTGGTGAAGATTCAAGGTAAGCCCAATTGTAATCCTTTGGATTTTGGAAGGGTTTTGGTTTATCAAGCTTAGAAAATGCATGGGTTTAAGTATTCTAGGATCAATTTTAGTGAATGTGCTTTTTGGGTTCTTAATTTGGATTCCTATTGAATTGGATTTTTTCCAATATTGAAGGAAATCAAGTAAGGTGAAGCAAGAGGAGGGGCATTTTTAAGCAAGTTTCTAAGCAAGGAGTTCAGGTAAATTTAGGTGGGTTGCTCGTTTATAGTTGAGTTAATAAGCCATGAGTATTTTTCCGAATCAAAAGATTTAAATGATTTCAATTGCTTTTAAATGTTGCATTTATTGATTCTTGAATGATTGAAGTATTTGTTATATGTTGGGTACATGAATCTTGATGATAATTTATGAAATGATGAGGAAAAGTCTATTTGAAAAATATGATGCTTATGGAAATCATGATTCCGAAATGTGCAAGATGTTACAAATATGAAATTCATATTTGTGTGGATTTGAGGTGGTCCATTCTGTTATGTCACGTGCACGTTGAACATGTTAAAGTCTTCTCCCGCCTGCCCGTTAGTGCCATGGAGCTCCTTCATGGACTCCTTCATATTTACTAGAGATTTGCAAGAACTCCCTCATGTTTACCAGAGATTTGCAAGAACTCCCTTATGTTTATGGACTACCCAAACCATTATGAGTGCTTAAGTTATTTATGATTTGTTGACAAGTTTGATGAATACATGCCTTATGTTGTGTATGAATGGATTGATAAGATTGCAAATTTGAGAAATGCATGTCTTATGTTATTTATGATGTGTTTGAAAAGTTTGAGAATTTGGGAAATACATGTTTTATGGTTGCAAAGCATTTTACTACGAAAATGGATATTTTCAATGGTTTTGCTAGTTTCTCCGCTATAAAGTTGTTACCCACAAGCTTCTAGCTCACCCCCCCCCCCATTCCTCTCCATCTCTAAGTGATGAGCAAGAGATTGAGTAAGAGAGAGTTAAGGCATCACTCCAAGATTGCATCACTCAAGGCTTTAGCCGCATTTCAAGTATCAGTCATATGTATATTTTGTATTTTTGGATTATATGACCAACGATGTATTTGGGTCTTGAAATGCCCATTAAAGCTTTGTAAAACTCTTTAATTTTGATGTTAATGAAATATATTTATGTTTTGCTTATAACTTTCCAAGTTTTTCGCATTACATTTTCAAGCATGCATAGAGGTAAAACTTGTGTTATGTCTTCGAGAGAAAAACTGCATTAATCTAGGCTCTTTTGGACAAGGTTGTCTTCTTAGAAGTTGTAGTTTATCCTTTTAACTTCCCAATGATATAAAGTTTGTAAATTTTAGAGATCGGATTTGAAAGATATGATTGTTACAAGTTAGTGACACTGCACAAGGTATATGCAGGACACTTTATAGCTTTTTGATTTTGATGTTATAAAATAAGAGTAATTTGGTGTCTTGAAATGGGAAGAAGTATTGTCATAATTACTATGGTGTCTTGAAATGGGAAGAAGTAGTATGATAAGTTATAGATGAAATGAAGGTAATAAATGAGGCTGAACATATGCAAAAATTTATGATGAATGTGTATAAGTTGAATGATTGTGTTTTTGGGATGATGACCAAACATAGATTATGAATTGATTGTAAATAATATAGAGTTGAAATGGAAGTGATAATGAAGGAAAATGATGAGGAAAATGAGTTAGGAATGATAGATATGCATAAGATGGGTCATAGGTAACTTGTAGGAGTTGGAAATATGGAATTTGACCCACAAACATCTGTTGGACAGACATAATGTCTGCTGGGCGGATCTTCTTGGGAATTTTAGTGTCCCAGCTCAATTCATGTGCTTTTGAAGGGATATATGTCCGCTAAGCGGACATTCTTGGGACATTTTTATAAATATGCAAATTTGACCCTTTAGATGGCAAAATCTCTCTTTGGTGTCTTCGCGAAAGTTGTAAAAATTGAAGTTCTCTTCGAAACCGTGCTTGAATGAAATTAATCCGACATCCATAGTAAAAGTTATACTAATTGTCCCAAATCATATACATATATAAATTGTGGACTTGTCAATGCTTTTCTCTGATACATTTAGGCTTCAATGGAGCTTGAAATGTACTTAGTTTGATATGAAAATAAGGGATAAAAATGAGAGATATGTTAGGGTGATAATTGGGGATATAAACACAAAAATGGATTGCCGTATATCAAGTGTTCAATTATGGAAATTTTAGGATGTTATGAGAATGAAGATGAGCCTAAGTTCGCTAATGGGATTCCATGATGCGATCACGTTTAATTGACGAGTTAGACTCGAGAAACGAGGCCTAATAGTTTACCTAATGTCGATGATCTGAGGAAGGAAATCCTAGAGGAAGCTCATATGGCTACTTATGCTATGCATCCTGGCATGACCAAGATGTATAATACGCTAAAGCAACATTTTTGGTACCCAAGAATGAAGAAGGAAGTGGAAAAATATATAACATGCCAGTAAGTTAAAGCTGAGCATCAAGCTCCAGTTGGGAAGTTACACTCGTTGCCTATTCTGGAGAGGAAATAGAACATATTACCATGGATTTTATAATGGGTTTGCCTAAGACACCGAGGAAGAATGATGCTATATGGGTTATGATAGACCAATTAACTAATTCGGCCCATTTCTTACCAGTAAGGAGAATCATTCACTAGACCATTTGGCTCGAAATTATATGAATGAAGTGGTTAGACTACATGAGGTTCCTGTATCCATTGTGTCGGGTAGGGATCCTAGATTTACTTCAAGATTTTGGAAGAGTTTGCAGTCAGCTATGCGTACAAAGCTGAATTTTAGTACTGCATTTGAATTTTAGTACTGCATTCCATCCTCAGACAGATGGACATAGTGAGAGAACTATCAAGACTATAGAGGATATCCTTAGAGCATGTGTATTGGAATTTTAGGGAGCTTGGGATCAATACGTAACACTGATTGAATTTGCTTACACTAATCACTATCACAGTAGCATCGGAATAGCACCCTGTAAGGCACTGTATGGCAGAAAATGTCGATTGCCTCTATACTAGGATGAAGAATGTGTGAGAATTATAGAAGGCCCTGAATTGATCCAAGATACTATAGAGAAGGTTAAACTAATCCAGAATTGAATAAAAGTGGCTCAGGATCGATAGAAAAGTTATATAGATCAACATCGTCGAGAAATGGAGTATAGTGTCGGAGATAAAGTATTTCTGAGAGTGTCGCCTTGGCGAGGTGTGCTGAGGTTTGGTAAAAAGGGCAAGTCAAGCCCTAATTACATTTGTCCTTATGAGATCATTGAGAGGGTAGGGCCTTTGGCATACAAGTTAGCTTTGTCTATTGAAATGTCTCAATTATATATTGTGTTTCATATGAGCATGTTGAGAAGATATAGATTTGATCCAACACATGTGATACCGGCTCAAAAAAAATTAAGGTTGCTAGTAATCTAAGCTATGTTAAAGAACCAATACAGATATAGGGATACAAGGCAAAGCAGCTGAGAGACAGAATAATCCCATTAGTGAAAGTCCTTTCGATAAACCACTCGACTGAAGAAGTAACTTGGGAAATAGAGGAACATATGAGAAAGTAATATCCCTACCTTTTTCATGAATCAGGGAAGAATTTCGAGGATGAAATTTCTTAAGGAGGGGAGAATTGTAACATCGTATGTTTGGGTTTAGACCCTAGAATAAGGAATTGAATGTACTGTGTTAGAAGTACAATGCATGCTTATGCATCATTGTATATTCACACACATGTGAATATTTATTTTGATACATTAAAATAATTGTACAGGCATTCATTGACATTTTCCGAGTATGATTGATTGATTAAAATGTGAATTGTGACTTATTTACATTAAATTTTTATTTGGAGACTAGTAGTATTATTTCAAAATTTCTGGTGAATTTTAGGAAAAATATTGAAATAATGGACCAATTACATTGTGACATATGGTAGCTTTAAGTGTTTGACAAATAACACACATGCATAGATGACATGTGTTAATGTGATATTAACCCACTTTGTTAGGCGTTGAGAAAAAACATTTCTGAAGCTCTTTCTCTCATGCTCTCATTGCTTCACCAAAAGTTCCCATCACCAAAACACTCTTCTTGATCATTCATCACCGAACATCAAATTGTTCATATAGTGTATTTGGTCCACTCATAACTACTGGAAAATTTACTGAATCAAGTAAGTTATGTTCTGAATTGTATGGGTATCGTAAATGATTGTTTATAAATATGGATTTTGATTTATTATGGATGATCTGAGATAAATTGGAGTTAACTGGAAAAAGATGTCATAGATGAATGAAAATGCAAAAGTTCATGAAAGCTAATGCATGAATATACTCTGTTTTTGTTCACTTTTGTTATGTGGGAATATGTGTGGGTGTTTTTAAGATGACCTTAAGTGAGTTAAAGATAAGGAAAATAAATTGGGTGAGGTTCTGATATAGAAATGATAAGTTTTTTATGAAATGAAAGTGTAGAAGAAGGTGGAAAAATGCATCAGATGAATGTAAGATAGAGAAAAATGCAGAAGCTGGAATTTGCACAAGTATATGGTTTTTGATATTTATGATGCTTTTTAGATTTTTGATTTATTTGTGTTAAGATGGGCTATGATGGAAGTAGAAAAGTTGGTTTATACATTAGATATGTGAATTGAATGAGATAGAAGTGAGAAAATCTGGAAAAATGGAAGAAGAAGAAATCTGCACTTAGAGAGAAGAGAAGAGGAGTTGCACTAGAAGGGTTTTCCAAAAACTAAAGTGTGATGATTCTTTTAGCCATAACTTTTTCATCCAACCTCAAAATGACTTGAAATTTGAACCAATACAATCCTAAGAAATTGATTTTTCCTCTCTGTGACAATTTAGAGCCATCTGAATTGATTTGAAAAAGGATTGATTGAATCAAAGTGAGGGAATAGGCTGGAATGTTACGAACTAGATAATTCTCATTGATCATGCTTTGATATTTTGGTTATATCTTGAGCTATATATTTTCAAATGAGTTGATTCTTGGTTTATATTAAACTAGAGATAAATTTATACAACTTTCTTAAAGAAGTCAAATTTTAATTCTATTCATAAGAGTCCCGCACTTTAGCTAGAAGTTGAGAATAGTATTCTGTTGAGACATAAGGAACAGTATAGAGTATTTTGACCATAACTTGCATGTTACCAAATGAAAATGAATTAATTTTTTGTCATTAGAAACTTAAATCATGTAGGAACATCTTATTAGAAGAAAGTGTTGTCTAAAAACTTCTGATTTTAAGTCAAAAATGGCAAAAAAGGAAGAAAACATAGCAGGTCACAATCGTGATGAAATTTTCTTAAGCATGTGGATAGTTGTGATCATGACTCAGCACGATCACAACTCTATTGAAAAAAATGGAAGTCATGATCATGACTCAGCTTGATCACGACTCTGCTGATGAAGGAAGAAAGTCGTAATCATGTAATGAAACTCTGAAAAAAAAGAAGGGACTGTTTTGAACATCCTTTGATATTTTGTCCAAATCTTCTTCTCCCGACCTCCAAACAACATGGGACTTGAACCATTAGACTCGAAACACTTTTCACCAAAAATTACATCCATCTAAAATCATTTGGGAGAGATTGAGTGAAAAAATTGAGACGAAATTTATGAGGAGTTTTGGAATTTCGTAACTGGAGTATTTTCACTAAACATGCTTTGGTATTTTGACAATATCTTGATCTATATGTATACAAATGAAATGATTTTTGACTTGGAAAAAACTAGAGACATCGGGATATAAATTTTATGAAGAAAAATAATTTTAATTCTACCTCTAAGAATTTCAATTTGTGGGTGGAATTTGAGTACATAACACCTTTTCAGCATAAGAACAGTCTGAAAATGTTTGGAAGGTGTTGAAATTGCTTATAAATTGTATTAAAGGAATATAGCCAAGAAATTGTCATTGAACATGCATAATACATGATACATTCATGAATGTGCTTATGATTGACTATTTATCTGAATGTGTAAATTTTGTATATGATTGCATGTAGAAGAACAAGTAGATCAACCACTTCCTGATATTGCCGCGACTTCAAGGCAATAGCTTTAGGAGTAAGCTGTGAGTAATCTAAATAGTTTCACTCAATTAATTTTTTTGATTATGATTGAATTCTCTTACAAATGTGTGATTGATTATACTAATTCTGGACATGAAGGTCCAAAGATTCTGATTTGATGATTATGATATTGAAGTGTTCCTTATATGTGAATTTGAATGAATAAGTGATACTCCACATTATTGATGAATATCGGACCAAGGGCCGATGATAAATGTGAATGTGAAAGTGAAACTGAAATCAAGTGACTGATTGTATATATATAAATGTGAAAGTGAAACTGAAATCAAGTGACTAATTGTATATCTAAATGAGAATGTGATATATGATATTTCTTGCAATATGCAAAGATGTGAAATATTTGTTACATGTGATAAAGTGTTACTTGAATTGAGTGAACCATCGATGATGGTTACCTCATTGAGTTCACAAAACTCACCCAAAATTGTAGGACTGAGAGGACATTAGCTATTGAGAGACTACAAGAAGCATAATTCTTTTACTTTTGTGAAGAAGAAATGGCTCAAAGGTTGGTCAGCTGAGACTGAGGAGTTTAGATAGATATTTAGTATATTTCCTTTTTCATGTAGCGTATTTGTATTTTTGATAATGTACGTACTCTAATGATATTGGAGACTTTCAATGTACCTAGATGGATGTTGAAAGCTACATTGTAAATTCAGTTTTTGTTTATAAAATGAAAAGAGGAATACAGTTTATTAATTTTGTTAATTTTTGTCTTTAATTTTTAGTGACTTTTATGTACAATAATTGATGCTATGACTAAGTTGGATATATTTTCATGTTATAGACTGAAGGTAAGATAGTTAACACACCATTTTATTATAGATTATATACTAGAATGTCCACAGGGTGTTCCGGTATATAATTTATAGCAATGGGATATGACACATAAGCATCTTAAAGAGTTTGATGTGGTCTGTATTAGTATGAAACCTCTAGGGGTTACAAAAAGTAGATTATATTAAGAGCCTTTCCATTTTCGTTAAGGATGTAGTAAAAGACTGACTTTTTGATTTGCCTGCTGGGCACATTAGCACATGACTTTTGGAGAAATACTTTCCAACATTGAAGATAGCTAACATAAGGAAAGAGATTTGTGAAATGAAGCAACATCATGGAGAATCCCTTTACAAGTGTTAGGACCGCTTCAAGAAGTTATGTGTCTACTGCCCTCACCATACTATCATGGAACAACTCCCTATCCAATACTTTTATGAAGGATTATAGCCTATATGAAAAGACTACCATGGAGGCAAAAATTTCAATTGAGTGCATGATTGCAAATACTCAATAAATTGGCATTTACCATGATTCTCGTCGAGTAAATGAGGTAATAGTTCATCTAATGAACAAATTTTAGATGTGCTAACATCTTTTATTATATAAATTGTCATATGTGCAAATAAAAACTATCTAACAGATGGGTGTCTAACCTTGTAAGAGGGAAACATAGAATATATCAATTTTATAGGGGGAAATTTTCCAATCAATACAACTTATATTCCCAGAAGTATAACACAGGTTAGAGAGATAACCCAAACCTAATTTATAGAGGGAATATGTAGCACAATTACTTCTTAAATAGGCGATAGGGAGCACAACAATTCCATCCGAGGCCACAAGTGTCTTCTTCCAACTCATACGACTCTCTGGAAGATGTAATTAAGTCTCTTGTAACTAAAACTTTGCAATTCCAATAGGATGTGTAGTAGTTTCAACAAAATACTAAATCTAAATTTTAGGAGATAAGGTCTAGCATTCAAAACCTAAAGAACCAAATGGGCCAGAGGTAAGTGGCTATTAACCATCTTAAAGTCAAAAAATGAGGAAAACAGCCATAACGACCCCAAATCAAATATAAAGGATGTTAATGCAATCACCTTGAGGAGAGGTAGGATGCTTGAGTATCCTGAAAGGACTGCACAAAGGATGATTAGTGAAGAAGAAATTGAGAAGGAGCTTGAAGAAGAAAAGGATATATCATCTAGCTTAAAGGAAAATGTTGAATCCCAAATTGCTATTATGACTAATCCTCCACTTTCCCTAGCAGGTTAGCAAAGTCAAACAAGGATGATAAGGATAAGGATATTTGGGAGACCTTTCAGAAGCTTGAGGTGAATATACCCCTGTTAGATGCGATCAAACAAGTGACAAGATATAAAAAATTACTTAAGGAATTGTGTACCAACAAATAAACTTTAAAAGGTAATGAAATGAATAGGATGGGTAAAGCTACTTCTGTGATGTTTTAAAACAAAATACCCCCTAAGTGTAAGGACCCAGATATGTTTACTATTCTTTGCAAAATTTGTGACACTAAAATTAAACAGGCCATGCCAGATTTAGGAGCACTAATTCATGTTATGCCTAAATCCATGTGTGCTTCTTTAAATCTAGGCCCATTAAAAGAAACTAGCATTATAATATAATTGGCTGATTGTATTTATTCTTATCCAGATGGGGTAATTGAGGATGTGATTGTGTAGGTGAATGAACTAAAATTCCTACTGATTTTTATGTGATTGACATGAATGATGAAACTTCCTATAACCCAATACCTATCTTACTAGGGCGACCATTTCTTAACATAACCCAAAATAAGATATATGTTAGCTAGTGTTCCCTTATAATGTAATTTGATGGGGAAGTTACTTATTTCAATATTTTGAATGTTAATAAGGACCCCCCAAAATGACCATTCTATTTTTCCAATTAATGTGATCCTTTAATACAGGAAGATTGTGAGCTAAAGCGTACAAATAAAAAGAAGTAATTTTAACTAAAGAAAACACCAAAGCTTTTAATGTCTAGAGAAAAAGCTTTATCATTTGTTAAAAAGTGCTTCTTTGTTCTACTAGATATTAGCTAAGGAGGGAATAGGAAGTAGAATTACTTCCCAAAAAGTGCTTCTTTTTTACAAAAATTTATTGGGTCTATCCTTCTATGATTAGTAATGTCTCTCCCTATGGTTTAGTAGTAATTAAGAGTTTGAAAATAGGTAAGACATTGAATGTAAGTGGTCTTCGACTCAAGCCTTATACTCAAGAAGGTTAAGAGGAAAATGTAGAACTTGTGATCCCTAGAGATCAAATTTTCATCATATGAATCAAGGTAGTGACAATAAACAAAGGTACTACTTAGGAGGCAACCCAAAGGAAGTTTATACCTTTTCCTTTACATTTTTGGATTTGTTGTTTTTGTTGAATGCTCCATTTCTTACCTTTGATATTATATAGGGTCATTATAAGTTTTAAGAGTAGGAGTGGGGATCTTTGTTGGAACCCAATCCGAGAACCAGACCCTAATCGGAAAAGCGGAAAACGAAACAAAATTTTCAAAACGAAGACAAATCGAAAGCGAATCAAAAGGTTTGAAAGATAAAGCGAACGAAAGGTGAAACAATAATCGAAACAAATCGAAGGAACGGATATGAATCGAATCAAAGCAAAGAAACGAAACATAAGGCGAAACTTGAAAGAACGAAAATGAAACAACCAAACGATGCAATCGAACTAAAACACAAGTGTCGACATCCGATAACATACACTTAGAAAAGCGATCGCGTTGAAAACCTTAAGACTTAACTATCCGAAAGTCCGTCCGA
>JAOSBN010049179.1:0-14730 GCA_027563595.1 Erythroxylum suave | reverse complement strand
TAATAATAATAATAATAATAATAATAATAATAATAATAATAATAATAATAATAATAGTAATAGTAATAGTAATAGTAGTAGTAGTAGTAGTACTAATAATAATAATAATAATAATAAATGATACAAATAATAAAAATTAATACTAAATAGAAAATTAAGAATAATAATAAATTAAATACAAATAAAAAATTTAATAATAATAAGAATAATAATAAAAATAAATCATATAAGAATCATTATTATTATTATTATTATATTATTATTATTATTAAATTGAATAAAAATAATAAATGTAATAATAATAATAATTATTATTATTATTATTATTATTATTATATTTTATTTTTATTTTTATTTTTGTTGTTGTTGTTGTTGTTATTGTTCTTGTTATTATTATTGTTATTATTATTATTATAGAATAACTATTATAATACATATAATTTATACAAATATTAAATGTAATAATAATAAAATTAATAATAAGTAGAAAATTAATAACAATAATAATAATAATAAATGATACAACTAATAAATTTAATAATAATAAAATTAATTATAAGTAGAAAACTAATAATAACAATAATAATAATAAATTATATAAGAATAACAAATTTAATAATGAGAAGAAGAAAAATAATAATAAATCATATAGAAATAGTTAATATAAAAATTATAATAAAAATATTAGTAATAAATTGGATGAGAATAATCAATTTAATAATATGAATATTATTATTATTATTATTATTATTATTATTATTATTATTATTGATACAAATAATAAATGCAATAATAATAAAATTAATAATAAGTAGAAATCAATCAATTTAATAATATTAATCAATTTAATAAGATTAATCAAACTAATAATATTAATAATAATTATTATTAATAATTAATGACAATAATAATAATCATAAAATTAATTATAATATGAATAATAATAAGTAGCAAAATTATAATAAAAATAATATATTTAATAATACTACTACTACTACTACTATTACTACTACTACTACTACTACTAATAATAATAATAATAATAATAATAATAATAATATTTGATAAAAATAATAAATTTAATATGAGTAAAATTAATAATAAGTAGAAGATTAATAAATAGAAATAATAATAATAATAAATTTAATACACATTTCAAATTAAATATACACTTCAAATATACAATTCAAATACACACTTCAATTACACAATCCCTTCTCTTCAATCTCAAATAAACACTTCAATCTCAAATCCTTCTCTTCAATCTCAAATACACACTTTAAATACAAACTTCAATCTCAAATCCCTTCTCTTCAATCTCAAATTCACACTTCAATCTCAAATTCTCAAATTAACACTTCAAAGCATTACAACAAAATTTTATTACAACAATTACGACAAAATATTGCAATAATCAAAACGGGGCATTTTATCGAACACCTCATAGGCAATATATATAATCTCTAACTAATCATAAAACAAATGCATTTTTTCATTATTTACCAACAACAATACATGTAAACAACAAATCAACCAACAATGACACAAAAAAGGCATATAACAACAATAATCACACAAAAACCGACTACCCAAAACACCCACAGTTGATATATAAAAGTTGCATTTTTTGGATAGAAAATACACCCAATATAAAGCTTACCGGAAAGGCCAGAAAACGCATAGAAAACGATGGTGGAAGCAAAGAAAATCGCCCAAAAAAAGACAATGGCAACGGAGGAGAGAAGAATCAGAAAATAGCAGCGGGGTTAATCTAGTTAAAGGCGATAAATGAAACGACGTTGTTTGGTTTTAACAAGTCGTCATTTACGGATGGAAAATATATTCTGTCGGTATTTAAATTCATCAATTAATTACCCGCCACATCTTGCCACTTCATTTTGCGATGGACCACCATTTCTGTTAGTAAACTAGATATCGTTTTAATGACGGATGTTATTCCGTCGGTAAATAATCAACGCTAAGCCAAATTCACTGATGGAATAATTTCTGTCAGAAAATGTTCGACACTATTTAATTGCGGGAAGCATTCCTGCAATTTGTACCGACTGGAATGGTTATGTCGTCACTATATGTCGTCAGAGATTTTGCGCGAAATTCTTTCCCTCCATTTTTACCGACAACAATTGTGTCCATCGCTATATTTAAACTTTGACGACATATTTACCGACGGTCTTTTGTATTCCATCGATAAGTAGCTATGGTTATCATTCCGTCGGTAAATTTCTGATGCTAATTTATAATTTTTTGGTAGTGAGATTTGTTAATGTGGTTCAGTATTCCTTGTCTCCGTCTGCGAGGCCCTCAGCCAACTTAATACTCTCACCGAAGTACAATAGATTTACCTAAGGCTTTATTGAGTCGACACCACTCAACCCTTGACACTATCTCTCAACCTCACTTCCCGTGAAAGACTTTTCACATCCAATAATACGATCGACTCGTGTTAACCTCAACAGAGGATTTTCTCAATAGTATTTGATAATAAAGATACGAAATAAACAACTCAAGTGATTAAACAATAACCAACATAAACAAAGACAACGCTTGAGATAAAAAAATATCTCCCTTAAATATGTCAGTTTATCAATGAAAGAATGGGAGTTGTCCATCGAAAGATTTACAGTGAGGCTTCAATATCTTCATAAAAAATCCCATGCACAATAGTCACAAAAACATCTCAAATGAACAAACATTTTTTGTACCGAAACATTAATCCAATAGAGTTGCAATAACTATGACAACTGCTGAAGTTTTTCGAACAAAACCAACAATAAAGACAACAATAAAAAGGGATGAGAACTTCTAGATTTTCTTACACCAACACCAAAAATGACAGTCACAAAATTAACACTCAATTGACAATAAAATCATGTAAACACCATAAAAAAATCAACCGCCAAAATTCTCACACTAGACACTAAAGAAGCTCTCAATGGTCACTCAAAATAGAAGAAAGCACAGCTGCCAAATCACACACACTATTAATGATAAACTTTCCAACAAAGTCATGAAAACCTTGACAGAAAATTACAGCACCAAATTAGGATTCAATCCATATGAAATCAGTCCAGAAAATTAAACAAACACATCTCAAAATTCTAGAAATCATGCAGCCAATGAAATACGAAGGAACATAGAGTCACGCACACACCAAACTGCAGATTTCACACACTACCATTCAGCCTACTCACTCACGTAATGTTCACACACTCAAAATCAATTCACCATTAATGCAAACCACCTGATTCACCTTTTTTCCAAGATGCTTTTTGCTAAGTTGGAGGCATGCGTGACACATCCATAGAAGACCCACACATAGCAAAAAATACGTAAAACCAATTTTCTTGAACCTTATCCGAAAAATATGGACATGATAATGACAGACTCCAACAGTGTCAAGGCTTCGAGTACATTCACGCCGAATGTGCTAATACTTTGAAGAAAAGAAAAGAAAAATCCTTTACTAGCACTTGGAGTGAGAATGAATCCAATAGTGAATATGGTGGCGAAGAAGAAATCTCTAATGGTGTTGCGTTTTGTTGCTTTATATAGCAAAAGTTTAGTTACTTTCTTAATAGCATTTGATAAGGAAGTAACTAAAGATGAAAAAGGGGGAAAATTGGAAAATTTTCAAAAAAACGCAAACAACTCAAATCAAGACCTAATATCAGATTATGACAGTGATGAAAGTGACACAAATGATAGAAAGGAGAATATTTACGAGGCTTGCAAAGCTATGTATAAAAAAAGGGTGAAAACGTGTAGAAAGAATGAAAGATCGAAGGAAAAAAATCTCTCCATGAAGAACACCATCTCAGGGTTAGAAAAGAAATTAAAGTTGACATTAGATGAGCTTCAAGGTTTAAGAATGCTAAATAGAAGCACATAAAAGTTAGAAAACTTGATCGAAATTGGTAAGGCTAAAGTGGATCTTCAAGGCATTGGTTACAAAAGTGAATATTCCAAGGTGAATGATGAGGAAGATGACATATCTAGATCTGTCTAAGAAGAAACTTGGAGGAAGAATCGAAGGTTTGTACCCGCATGTCACTTTTGTAAAGTTACCGAGTATATAAGGTCGAGATGTTACGAATGATGTTTCAAAGGGGTCAAAATTGAAAATCTAGACACTCTCCATTAAATTTCTAGCAACAGCTGATGGTACCGAAGCACACTTGGATTAGAAAGGGTCAATTACAAGCATAAAGACGTAGTGAAGGAAAAACAAGAAAGTACCTAGATTCACAGTTGGTTACTGCTGTTCAAACCGAGAATAAGTCAGTTACTTTAGATGAAGAAATCAATCACATAGTTGATGGCCGAGATAATGTGACAAGAAATAATCCCAGGTTTGAATTTCTTTGAGGGGCATAGGAACTGTGTGCTTTACATTTTTGAAGTATAGTTCTTCTTTAGTTTTTTTTTATGTTGCTATTATCGTCCCATCTTTTTATTAGTTTGATTGTAACTTCTATTTAGCTCTACCGAAGACTCTACAGCTCTCTCATCAATATGTGTCTCTCTCTTGGGTATTTCTCTCTCTTTCAGGCATATCTCTTGGTGTTTTGAATTGTGGTAAATTATCATCTTGGCATGCGTATGATTCTTTTGTTGCACCTACTGGTGATTTTTATGTTTCTTTATTTTTTTAGATTGATTGTGCTGAAGGCATCCTTCATTTTGACATTGTTGTCTTAAGGGTAGTTATTAGATTGTTTATAGTGACTATTCCATTCAGGAGGAGATTTCAAGATATATGCGTGACTCTTAGTCTTGGTTTTTGGCATCTTTTTGTCTCAAGGGGGAGAAATTTTGATTATTGGATTATTAGGCCCACTACAACAAAATATGGAATTTAATGACATAAAAAGTAGAGTTTTTAGACGCTTTTTTGTGTCTTAAAAATAATTTTAGACGCTTTATAAAGTGTAAAAAGACAAGTTTCACAAAAACTACTTTTGATGGTTTTCTTAGACACATAAATGCATCGAAAAAACATAAATTTTTATCCATCTAAGCATTTAAAAAACATATATTTTTTATGCATTTAAGCATTAAAATTCTATTTACACATAGATGCGTCGAAAACATATATTTACGATGGTTTTTTAGACGTATAAATACTATTTTAGACGCTTTGTGTAAGTTTTTAGATGCTTTTTTTGGTCGATATATTTCATTTTTAGATAGTTTTTTACTTAATTTTTGCATTTTTTAGGATCACTCACAATTTACTTCAATGCTTGGCCTTCAAACTCTGTCATTAAATCTTGAAGTTAGTAAATGAAGTTCAAAAGAATATAATAATCATGTTTGGACTTTTGTATCCAAACATGTCTCCAATTTACTCTGTCCAACTTCTTGATTAGGATAATGGTAGCATCTAATCTTACAAAAATAGTGAAGTTAATGGTTTTTTGTACATATCTAAAGATATTTCCAATTAATAAGAAGAGTAAGACACTATTCTGTTTATTCAAAGTAGTGTTTCTAGCTGTGTATCTCAGAGCAAACAAACTGAAACTAGGCTTTATAAATGTGTCAACAGATAATCCGTAGAGGAGAGATATAAAGAAACAAATGAAGTGATCAAAACATAGTTTTAAAAAAAAAAGCAATTTCCTTTCACTACAAGAAATTAAGAAATAAAGGGGACAAAAAACATGCAAGAAAATGAAAACATAAGAGGAAGTTAAGACAAACATCTCATTTGATATTTCTTGCATTTTAACATTGCAGAAACTTGGTAAATTGTTGGCTACATATATTCTATACTAACAAATGAAGGAAAGGAGTAGGAAGGGTATGGGAAGGTAGTAAAAACGAAATAAACTAAAAATGCAACAGAATCAAGAATAGTTTGTTTGTAAATGTACTTCTCAAAAGTCATGGAAAAGAATAACAGCATTGTCAAGCTTCATCTGAGATGATTCCAGCATCATTCTCGCTTTTTAAAGTCTTTCAAATTTGATGGGTCCCTCACGTTGATTTGGTGGTAGATTTAACACCTAAAACAAATTGTCAAAAATCAAAATTGTTGGTGATGAAGAAGAAAAGTCGAGGCATTAACATATGTTGCAAAGGAGCAGAGAAGCATGATCATCTAGTTATTCATACCTCCTGCTGTTGTTTAAGCACATTAGCCATCTGAATACTCAAATTCAAGGAAACATGAAACATCTCACCCAAAACAGTTTTCCAAAAAGTTTCTTTGTTTATTTTCCACAACTATAATATTGTTTGGCTTATGTACAATACTAAAACGAAAATTCAAAAATCGTCCCAACCAAGAAAACTTGTCAACACCAATAGCACACATATCATGAAGTCTCTATAACTACTTATGCATAAGTGTAAATTTGGCTTATGTAAAATACTGAAATGAAATCCAATACACAAAAATTTCTTCTCCAAAACACTTTAATCCCTAGTAGAAGCAATTGCAAATGGTAATTCTTACCTCCGTATGTATGTAGTTGTCATACCACATCTTATAAAGTATGTTAGCTATTTCTTTCTTTTCAACAAAAACTGTATCAGAAATCTATATAAATGATGAACAAATGAAGTCAAGACTATCATCCCACCACAAAAATTAAGATCACCAATAAACAAGTATGGACAGATTAGTAAAATGCTGTGAAATATTAGACAAGTTGACAGAAACAAAAAATGTAAGAAATTAGAATAAGACCTGACCTATGCTTTACTTGTCCTCGAACTTATCTATAAATGAGCAAAAGCGATCAAGTTTAGCCAAAATCTGGTCATTCTTTGTATTTACATCCTCATTTTGTTTCTTAAGCATATCATTTTGTTTTTTAAGCTCTTCTTTCATTTTCAGAAGTTCTTCTCCATTTTTCTCTAGTGCCTTAGTTTTTTCCTCAAGTGTTTCATTCCTACACTGGAGTTGGGAAATAATCTCATCATTTTGTTTTACAACAACATCTAACTATGTTTTAACATATCCCACTTCACCAGAGCTACTACCAAAGCTATCACAATAACTTGCCTTCAATTGACCTTCAAGACCAAACACCTTACTTCTAGTAACCCCAAAACCATAACTAACTACACACGAACTTGAATTACCAGCAAAGTACATATACTCATTAAAGACTTAACCCTCAATCTCCACACGATCCTCTTGTGATTGGGGAGCAAGTTTTGTAACCGTAGTGTTAATAGCCTCCTATACATATCACAAACATAAATAAACTTTCTATTGTAGAAACAAAAAAAGTTCATAAATTAATATGGCTTATGGTCTAACTATGAATACCGGTAGTAACTCTGTGGCTTCTTCCACATACCCTCCATCTTTTGTGACATTTGTGCATCTCCAAAATTCATAAGCACTTGGTTCTCTTCCATTTTCATCCACCTAACACAAGCTATTTAAGAAAACCAAACTTTAGTACCAATATAATGAAAACAACCAAATTTCAAAAGTCAGTTGATCACAATGTCTTAACCAAATAACGAAAGGAACTTACAAATTCAGCTCTCTTCTGAGCATAACTTTTAGCACCTGTAGTATGAACATGATCTTGAGATGCTCGTGCTTTCTTTCCAATTTCAAAAAGTGCTTGTGAAAAAAAAAATTCAATTAATTTCCAAGTGTAAAAGGGCTAACGGACATGCCTTTACATACAATGTAGTAATTATACCTTAAACTTAGATGAATACCAATAAGAAACCAATCTCACCCATTGCTCTTTTACTAGATTGTCAAGCGCATTTTCTATTATTTTTTCTTTCGTGAGATTAGGTAAATAATACTTACTTTGAAGCCCCCACTTATATTGTTTCCAATGTTTATTAACATGTGCTAGAAATCCTTTATTGATCTCAACACATTTTGGTAGCACAAATTTCTCTTACATTTATAAATTACAAATGAACAAAACTAACTATATAATTTAATAGTTTAGAAATATCACAAAGATAAAGTGTCAACATATACCTGAACAGCTTTCATAATTTGTTCTTTGTAATGCTTATCAGCCTGCCTCCAACTACTTTCTCCAACAGGACAATAAGACCTATTTTTAGCAATATCAGACAAGAAATGCACAAAAACAAGACCTTCCTTCCTCACTGGCTAGTCAAACTGATTAAACTCAACTATAATTCTCCGACCAGGTGGAAAAAGCCAAACATGCATCGAGGATATCACCCCACTCATTGTGCCATGCTTAGGAGATTCGTCTTCTCTTACTTCTATTCAATTAGACAAGGAAATTATCAAATTTATATAAATATTTGATGAAAGTATATTGTTATGTAAAAGAAAAAGAGATGACCTTCAATGTAGACTACCTCATCTGGATCGGTTGGTATCTTTTCAGTCCATGTAACTTTAATCATTGGATGAGATACCTTGTTCTTTATTTTAGGATGAGATGAGTGTTGACTATTTTCATGCATGTTTTCTTCGTCCATATTTTCTACTCCTTTAAAACAATACCCAGGAAGTTGTTGTGATAGTTTTGAAGAGCCAACTGGTTTTGCAATTTCAATAGGTTGTTGCCCCTTTAGTAACTTAAGTTGCTCTTGCTAGACTTGATTTTGGAGGAACGTCTATATCTTGGGTTTTCGTTGGTGGAAATGGTCTAAATGATGGAGCAACATGTTTTGATGGTTGAGAGGACAATGGATATGCAAGTGTTTTTGATGATTGTGATTGTAATGTTGGTTTCTTTGATGGTTGAAAAGATGATGACACACCCATTGGTCGTGTTTTTGGCAGTTGATAAGGAATAGAAGAGCTTGGTGTTGCTAATTTTGTTTCCTGAGAAGGTACAGAACCTGAAGGTATAGGAGTTGTTAGACCAAGTAAAACCTGTGTCCTCTTATTTCAAAAATTCCTGATCCTCCACTATGTAAAACCTGTCCTAAAAATAGATAATCACTCAACATAAAAGAAAGGAAATTATGCAACAATTAAGAAATTACTAATAGTCACATATACACTAACAAAGAGGCCAATCACAAAATTTAAAGTTTCATAAACCGTAAGATCACAATTACAAGACTATTGATCATCTCCTAGATCGTACAAATCCCTTGGCTTAGCTTCAATAACACGATGCCAACCCTCCTCTTTTTTGTAGGCGACATAGAAAACTTGTCTTGCCTGACTAAAAATAATAAATGGCTCATCTTTTAAGAATCGACCCGTGTGGATTAACTTAGAAAAGTTAACACGAGGTTCATTATTTCTATCTAGCTTTATCCCTTTAGCCAAGTCCACCCAGTCACAACTACCCTATGTGTTCCATTGTAATCTACTTCAAAAATATCAGTCAATTTTTCATAATATTTTTCTCCATTTGCAACTCCCATTATTCCACTGTTTTACGTCTTCCTAGTTCTTTCAAGAATAGTTGTATTGAACTTGATGCCATTGACCACATAGCCCTTTACTCTTATTGTAAAAGGAGTCGGACCACAAGATAAGACTCTTATCAATCTTTCTTCTTGAGTGTCCTTATTAATCTTGCATACCTATCACAAATGTTTTTATGAACTCATTAACACGTAATCAAATATCATTCAAGCACACAATTTAAACAAACAAATACTAAAAAATATGTGCACAAATGGATAGCCTATGATTTGAACCAATTTGAAAATTCTTCAGCTTTCTATTTGTTTACCAAAGCTTCATCAACTCTAATTCTCCAATTCTCTCTCTTCTTTTGATATATGAACACATTGTATATAGTGAAGGATATCTAGTACTTTAGTGATATCCAAATAAAATAAAAGTAGTCAACAATATGATTTAGCATATAAGATTAACAATTACTCATAAAATGGCTTCAACAATTCCTTAAATTGGGTAAGCACTTCATGGTATATTTATGTCAAACTTCGATCAGGAATACAAGTGAGTTTTTTCTTCCCTATTGCTCGACCACTAAAGTCAAGCAAATACCATTCTGATTGAGGATTATCATCATCATTCCTACATGCTCGATTGAAGATAGTCTCAACACCTTCTAGATATCTTGAACAAAAGGTAACAATTTCCTCAAGAATATAACCCTCATCAATGGAACCTTCTGGCTAAGCATTATTTCTAATGTATGTTTTTAGATGGGCCAAATACCTTTTAAATAAGTTAATATATATTAGCCAATATTGGAAAAAGAGATAAGATGGCATTCAAAGGTAAAGCAAACACGTTATTTAGAAAACAATAATGCTAATCTTTCAATTGGATACATCCATCTATAGTGTACAGGTCCGCCAAGCTCAATCTCCTTCACTAAATGAATTAGTAAGTGAACTATGATCGTAAAAAAGGGAGGCATAAATTCAATCTCCATGCGGCAAAGTATTTCTATGATAGTTGATTGTAAAGCATCCAAATTTTTAGGATCAAGGCATCTGGAACATAGAGATTTGAAAATAAAGAGAAATCATGGAGGAGGTTAGCCACTTGTCATGACTCTTGAGATTTATGAGCTTTTTGTTTTTCATGTTCACACATCTAGAGAGGTTCGATCCATATCCAATCAGGACTTTAAGATTCTTCAATACTTTTAGAAATAACCCCCTTTATCCTCAGGTGACATACAATATGGAGTTGCTAGCATAAACAATTCACCACTTTTCTGATGTTTGAGCCAAAGATGGGGCTTCACATTTCTCTCCTCAAGGAATATGCGAGCTTTCTCATCATCTTTGATCTTACCATCTACATTCATGAGTGTTACGAGTAGATTATCACACATATTCTTCTCTATATGCATGACATCTAAGTTATGATGAAGAAGGTTATGCTCCCAATAAGGCAAGTCATAAAATATGCTCTTTTTGGTCCAAAGAATCTTACCCTCACTCATATTCATCTCACCAATCGTTATACCCCTATGGTGTCTCTTCTTTTTCTTCGAGGTTTTAACCATTTTACCAATCTTTTCTTGCTCTCTCAAGATGTCAGAACCAGATGCAGTATTTGGAGCATGACTATGCTCTTCAAAGCCATCAAATAAGTCACCACGAAACCTGAAAGGATGATTATGAGCCAATCATTTGTGACGCCCAATATAATATATCTTGTTCCCAATCCTAACTAAGGGTATTGAGTAAGTACACAATGGGCAAGCATTACAGCCTTTTGTACTACATCCAGACAACATGGCATAAGCTGGAAAGTCATTGGTAGTCCACATTAGAGCAGCTTGCATCTTGAATTTTTCCTTGGCATATAAGTCAAATGCATCAACATCTTCACATAATAACTTCAACTCATGCACTAAAGGCTGCAAATATACATCAATATTATTTCCTGGTCCATTTCTACTAGGAATAATTGTGGACAAAATGAATGAACATGCTTTCATACATGCCCATGGTGGCAAGTTATAAGGGATCAAGATCACCGGCCGTGTGCTATAGGTAGTGTTCATGAGATGATATGGATTGAACCCATCACTAGCCAAACGTAGCCTAACACTTCGAGGATCACATGCAAATTCAGGATACCGAGCATTAAATTTCCTCCAAGCTAATGTATCAGCAGGATGCCTTAGCAATCCATCCTTTTTTCTTTCCTTGTCATGCCATCTCATGTCTTTAGCTATCTTAGATGACATATACATCGTCTTTAACCTCTGAATCAAAGGAAAGTATCTCATCACTTTAGCCGGAATGTTCTTTTTCTCATTCTTCCACCTTGAGACGTGACATTAAGGGCAAAAATTTTCTCTTAACTTTTCACCCCAATACAATGTACAATCATTTGAACAAGCATGTATCTTTTCATATCCAAGACCTAAATCTATTATCAGTTTCTTAGATTGATAGTACGAGGAAGGAAAATCAGTTATCTGTGGAAACATCGAGTAAAAGATTAAGCAACATTGAGAAAGACTTACCTGGCCAATTAAACATACATTTGATGTGAAAAAGGTGTAGAAGAAATGACAACTTAGAGTGAGTGGTACATCCTTCATACAGCTTTTCACATGAAGCATCAAGTATCTTCTTAAACTTAGCCTCTTCCTCGCTAGTGAATATGTTAGGTTCTTTATCATGGGGCTCATTGGCCAAACTAGGGTCATCCATCATACCATCAGTGTCTGGTTGCTCATAAGGTTCAGAGATAGACTCACCTTCATAAGGAATACTAAATCCAATAGCATCCCTTTGTAACCCTACAACATCGTCTTGGCCTATCAATCTGAGGTGATCAGGCATTATAACTATACGACCCATTTGTTTAGCAACATTTTCAGCAAGAGTGTTTGGCCCATGGAATATCCAATCTTTATAGTCCTTGTAAAATCCTTTAAATAAAATATGGCTTTCTACCTCCTCTAGTGATAATAACTTCTTCCTATCTAAATGACAAACATTACAAGGACATCTAATCTTCCCATTTTGTGCACCTTGTTTTACAAATTCCATGAAATCATAAATCCTTTGAATATAAGACTCGTTATTTCTTGGTTGATTTATCCAACTCTTATCCATACCCGTGGACATTGATCCTATAGATTCGCAAGTATCAACCTTCACACATTTTTAAACAATACAAACAAACAAACAGATTAAAATGGAAGAAACATATACAAATGACAAATTCCAAATAAGCCAAATTGTTAATCTACTCGCTCACAGGTACAACGATGAATTAGTAGTTAAAGATAAAAATAAGACTTTTAGACATATAATAGTAAAATAGGAAAATGTTTTTCTTTTTATTAAAGAGATAACTAAGTTTTATAACCTTTTGTATATCATTATCTTTCAGGATAAATAAGATAATATAACAAAATTGAATTTTGAAACGTAACTATTTATTTATTTATTTTCATCAGAAAAAATGTTCTATAATAACTATTAACTTTCCACACTTGTCAAAATTTACGAAATTTCAATAGTACATCATCTAAACTTTCATACCTAAAATTGCAGAATTAGCTACATTTCTTTTTCTTTTATCAATAGCCAAGGAACATCACTCTAAAGGTAGAGGTTTTATCAAGACTTTTGAAACACATTCTCATTGTTTGTGTGATTTGAGCTCTTGCTATGAACTTGCCAATTATGAACATCAATAGTTGTCATAGAATCTACGATTGGAATAAAAGGCTTCACAGTTGGTGAGCTCTGATTGGCCTTGTATAAGATCGCTTGGATAAGAAGTTGATAATCCAAAATGCAATATGCCTTAATGTGCACAATGGGTTAAACTGAGATATATCTGCATGTAGTCATAATTCATTATTGGTAATAATTAATTTGAATATCATGAACCGTTGAATTGAAAATTACTTCACTTCTTTATGGCATCAGATGTTTTTGTACCTAACACCTTATTTCAACTCTATTTTACGCCACAAAATGATGTTATGTTTTAGAATAAAGTATCAAGTATAAAAGATTTGAACCCAGCACACCTCAATTTTTCTGCCATAGTTATCTGTATTACACGAACTTCGATACCAAATTACTTTGTTTAATTATTGTTAGTTACGTGAAGAGACTAAACAGAAGGGAATGACCTAGTGCGTTCTTAGTAATCTGAAATTTGTTTGAAAGTGATAGTTAGGAACAACCCGCGACTACCCTACGAAAACGAAAACCCAGCCAAACAATGAATTATTAGGACATGGTAAGTAAAATGGGAAAGCGGAATTGAAAGTAAAATTTAAATCCCAATCCATCCATACACAATCTAAAAAACCGAGACAACACCAATTAAACAAACAAGCAAGCAAACAAAAAGATCCAGAATCATCTCAAAAATTAGAGAAGACAAAATAAGCAGAGGAGACAAAACAAAGGTTTAGTTTAAGAGAAAGCAAGAGTAGAGTACATCTGTAAACCCTAAATCAAAAATTGCAAAAGAATGGCTTAAATTAATTTTAAAAAATTTCAGTACCTTGACTATCTTCTTTTTCCTCTTATTCCTAATTTCTGGTTCAGCGAGAGAGAGTTGAGGCAAATGAAAGTTGGCAGTGGTTCAAGGAAGCCTCAATCATTAGGGAAATATGATGAAACCTCTGACGTCATAATCTACATAATTTTGTCAACCTTTTCCTTCTTGTTTATCGTCTTCTTTTCCTTTGTCAACAGAGGAGTAATGAAAAGTTGATAAAAATGGAACATGTGAGTAATGAAAATTTAACAAAGGAGGGGGGCGATTTGTCTCCCCAGCTCACGTTAGCAACAATGGCATCTAATTAAATTAAACAATTAATCCTAAAAGAAAAGAAAAAACAGATAAAGCCTAAAGAGACAAATACTAAATAAAAGAAAGAAAAACCAGATAAAGCCTCCAGCTCAAGTTAACAACGATGGTGTCTAATTGTTGTTTGAATTAAAGTTGAGGACTTTTGGGCTACCGAATAAAATAATTTGAGAAAGAACAAAGAGACATGAGAAGGAATACTAATAAGTGGTTGAATTCTCCAATGCTTTTGTGATGAATTTAATTGCATTTAATATATTGAACTTGATGATAATCAATATTAACCGTAATTTAATCTATTGAAATTACTTCTTAAAATTTTAGGGAAAATATTTTAAAAGAAGTTTCTTCCAAGCAATATTCACGAGAAACCGTCGAGGTCGCAAACGATAACAGTCATCCTTTGCTTTTATCGAGAAGGGTAATTTTATTTATTTTCAATTTAATTTTTAATAATGAAATGTTGTATTGAAATAAATGGAATTTGTATTAGTAAT
>JAOSBN010049158.1:0-14732 GCA_027563595.1 Erythroxylum suave | reverse complement strand
TACTACTTTAATACAACTAAACCATATAATAAAATCCTACTAACATTAACATAATAACTAAACTCCAAAAACTTAATATATCAAAACCTCATAATTAATTTAAATCATACTTAAATAAATAAAAAAATTCAGGGCCAAAAATGGTAATAGGTCTAGTTATTTTATTTTGACTAGCGTTACGACGTACAGTCAGGTTCCTTGATTTTACAACATTTAATCACACGTCAAACCATAATCACAACTTTTCAAACTTTAAACTTATTTACCAAATCAATTTGTTATTACTGTTAATGGTGAAAAAATTGACTATAAAAAGGATTGAAACACTTTTTTTGAATAACTCTCTTCTTGTTTTTCTTTCTCTCTATGTCCTAAAATTAGCTCCAAACTTAATTTTTATTGGTCAATTAGTTAATAACAATTGTTCAATTAGTTTTTCTCCTTCTAATTGCTTTATACAAAACCTACATAATGGGAACATAGATAGGAAGAGGCTTAAACACAGACATTTATTTCACCAGATGATCTATGTTCTTAGGATAACGAATTTTATCCTCCATTTTGCTATATTATTTCTTCTTTAAATGATGTTTGATCGATAATAAAAAGTTGTATATTTGGCATCGACACCTTGGACATCTTTATGAAAGTAGACTTTAAAATATGTTTCAATATGGTATTCTCCCTATTCAATTAAAGATTAATAGAGATTTTTTAACGTTAAATTGTGAAAGTTATGCTCTTAGTAAGTTTAGAAAAAATTACATTTTGCTTTTAGTTCCTCTAATGTCGATGCAACTTTTAATCTCATCATGTCGATTTATGGGGGGGGGAGGGGCATCACCTTTATTGAGGGTAGGTTATATATTCCTTGTTATGTTTATTGATCATTACGTACGTTTCACTTAGGTATTTTTCCTATGAGCAAATTCTAAGTTACAAATATCGTAAAGGCTTTTTTAAAATAATTAAGACACAATTTGGAAGATTCACTAAAAATTTTTGGTTTAACCATAGGGGAGAATTTGGTTGTTCCCAGCTTACCACATTTTTTAAGACAATGAAATTTTGCATCAATCATCATATCTTGGAAGCAAAGATATAACTTTCGTACCATACTGATCAAAAAATGGTGCAAAATCAATGTCTTTAATACTAACCATCAGTATTGGCCAGTATTGTATTGGTATTGACTGGTACCGTAAACTTTTAAATCTCCAAAGACTAAATTGAAAAAAAATTAAAATTAAACAAACTCATACATGTAAACATAGACCAAACCATGCCATTTTCATCTCTACCATTTTCAACATTCTCCCTCCCTCTAACGTTCATTGTCACTAGCCATCCACTGCCACCACCCTCAATCACTGCCATCACATGAAATCATGCTCCATTGGTGGACCTGGCCAAGCCAAATGCTGGACATTACTCCTCCACCTCTAGTCAATGCCACACTCCACCATCGGACCACTCCATCATTGCCATTCATCGCTGATCTAGTCCACCATCTTCTTGTTGTTCGCCTAGAAATTGGAAAGATTATAGAAATCACAATCTTCATTTTCTAGATCTAGACCTGGCTCAACCTAACCCAAATTGCAATTTCTAATTTTTTTGGTGTGTTTTAAATTACTTATTACTTCTCTGAATTGTAATTGCATTTTTTTAGTTGTATCTTGTGTGTTCTATGAATGGTTTATAAAATATGCATTGGAAATTTGGATTTGAAAGTTGGAATTATTTTTGTGAAGGTTCAATTTTGGTGAAATTTAGGCATTATAAATTTATGAATAAAATTAATGCATCAGAAAATTTAGGTTTGAAAGTTGGAATTGTTTATATTAGTTGGTTCAATTTTAATGTAATTTACGCATTGCCAATTTCAAAATTAATGCTTTAAGTTGTTACTTTGTTAATTAATATATATGAATCATACAATTTACCAATTATTGTTTGTATAAAAAGTATTTAACATATGATTAATCATTTAACTATAAAATTTATTCTATAATTACATCATTTAATATAAGTAATTAAGTTAAGAAAAATAAATATTTGCACTTTTGTGTTTTTATTATTGTTAGAACATAAAATTACAAATATTAATCTTATCTTATTATTAGCAAATATACATTTATCATCTTATCTTATGGATAGTTAAACACATAGTAGAAATTAGTATGTGAATTTATTAATTTAATTTTGACACATGCCTTAATTTATTTTTATGGATAAATGGTAGAAGTTCAAGTACTCCTGATACTTCAACTACTTCAGGAAGATTTAATGATCCAACATGGGCTCATGTTGGATTGGTTCTTGCAATGAAGAATCATACTATTTGTTTGTTTTGTAACAAGCATTGGAAAAGTGGAGGAATCACTAGATTAAAGAAGCATTTAGCTAGGGTGAAGGGTCATGTAGAATCTTGTAAAAATGTTAGTCATGATGTAAAATACCAAATGAAGACTTTGTTTGAAGGGTATCAGTATGAGAAACAAGGAAGAGAAATATTGAATTACGAAGGTAGTGAAAATTCTTTTGTTGGTGTTCAGGATGATAGTGGGAATGTTGAAGGTGGTAGTATTCTTACCCAACAAGAAGGGAATGTTGCACTAGATGTTAGAAAGAAGAAGATAGATGTTAATATTTTGGCACCACAAATAACGCCTGGAGCTCAGCCTTCAATACGTAATGTCTTACAATCTAGAGAAGCGACTCATAATATGGATATGATAATGGATAGATAGTGATATGATTTAGGTATAAAAATCAATGTTTCTCACTCTTATTGTTATGAACTCATGTTGGATGTTATTGCCTCTTACAATTTAAGATACAAAATTCCTTTGATTGATGACTGCAAAGTAAATTTCTAAGTAACTTTAAAAGTTATTTAGATGAAAGAATAATGACTTGGGCTAATTTTGGGTATTCAATTATATGTGATGGTTGGAAAAATAGAAGATACGAGCCTATTATTAATTTTTTGTTTGTTCTACAAAAGGCATGATGTTTTTGAAATCTATTGATGCATTTAGCCTTGTTAAGAATGTTGGTACTCTATTTGAAATATTTGATGAAGTTATGAATGTAGTTAGGCCAGAAATTATTATTTAGTTCATTATTGAAAATGATTTTGCGTATAAAGTAGCTGGAAGAAGGTTGCAAAGCAAGTATAATTTTTCTATTGAACTCCTTGTTCAACATATTGCGTTGACTTGATGTTGGAAAATATAAGGGATGTTAAGTATTTTCATATTATTGATGAAACTGTGCAAAAATAAAAAAAAGTGACTAAGTTCATCTACTATCGTGCATGAGTCTTAAATTTAATGAAAAGTATTTCACTGATGGTAAGAATTTGTGTCTCCCTATTATTACAAGATTTTTAACAAATTTCTTATCATTTAAGTGTTTTATTATGATGAAAAAAGAGTTAAGACAAATGTTTACAACTGATAAGTGGATTGGATCTTAACATGCTAAGTCTAATGCTGAATTGGAGGTTTCTAAAATTATACCTGAAGATAATGAATATTGGTTCTAATGTCAATTTGTCATATGAGTTTGTGAGTGTTTGGTGAGGGCACTTTGTCTGATTGAAGCAACAATAGGTTATTTTATGATTCCATTGATAGGCCGAAGGAAGCAATCAGGACTAATTTGAAAAATAAGCCTTCTTTATACACACCTTAGTTTACAGTCATTAGTAAAAGATGGAAAATGCGACTTTACTCTACATTGTTTTCATCTTGGACATTTTTAATCCTAATGTTTATTTTAGACTAAATTTTACAAAGAAACTGAAGTTAATAGGGGGATGATATTAATTATTACAACAATTGTTGCTCATGAGATGATGTAAGATCTCCTAAACTTATAAATGGAGATTTATAAGGATGATTCTGGTGACTTTCAAATGTCAAAATGCTATTTGTCAAAGAGACAAACTTAATCTAAGTATATATTTTTTTCACTTTTGTTACTTGTTGAAAATTAATCATCACTTTATTTTGTTGATGGTGCAACTTTTGTTATCTTACAGTTGCTTGGTGGGAGTAATTTGGAAGTAGTGTTATAGAATTGCAAATGTTTACAATTTAAATTCTAAGTCAATGTGTGAGTGTAATAGGGTGTGAAAGGAATTGAACCATATTTGAATTCATCCATTCCAAGAAAGGGAATAGATTGGATCACAAAAGATTGAATAACTTAGTCCTTGTTTGATAAATTTTTTTGAGAAAGGTAAGTTATTATCATTATTAAGTTGGATATAATTTCTTATATTTTTAATAATTTAATTTTATTATTTACTAGGACTCTTAATAGAACAAGCAGCTCAACACATCCAATTTACATTAATAATATTGATCGTTTGGTGGATTTGGTTTCTAGAAAACTAAGTTTGATAAATGAGAGTAACTTAGAAGATAATCTTGGATAGGAAAATATTGGCATGTCATTTGGTGCAATGAATTTGAATGATGGTGATGATGAAGTTCCTCTCAATAATGAGGATTTTGTACTATATTGGATTGAAAGGAATTTCAGATTTTTGTTTCTCATCTTCTTTTAATTTCACTTATATTTGATGTATATGTTAAATTCTATATGTAATATAATTGTAAATATTTTGTTTCAGGTTTTGCACCTAATTAGTTCTTTGACATGAACCCTTGTTATAAATTGTAATTGTTAGAGACTCATGAATATTTATTATTCTTTTTGTTCAATAATTTAATGTAATTATTATTTATTATATGATGAAATTGTAATTTTTTAAATATTACTTATGGTTACTAGTTATATGTGAAATATCTGAAAATAATGTGAATAAAAATAAATAAATTGTTGTTTAAAATAAATTTCTATCATTCTGATTTTAGAAACAGAGTTGATGTAAAATTAAATTATACAGTAAAAGATATTAAAGGACTATTTTGAAATTTTAAAAAATTAGGGACTATTTTATAAATTTAAAAATTACCCTAAATAGTACCCATTATTGACCAGTATTGGTACAGTATTCATAACATTACCCAGAACGTCAGTGTAAACCCCAGAACTTTCCCTAGGATGATCTAGTGAAGTCATAAAAAAAAAGAGTCTAAACCTTAAATAGTTATTTCAGGCGATGGTTATAATATCGGGTAACCCGATTTATTAATCGGAAGTCCCGAAAGCCTCAAAATTGAGCCAAAACTCTATAATGTCTTAAAATGCATGAAAATGTTGAATGAGATGTTTAAAACCTAACCCTGAAGTTCCGGATCACATTACTTCTAAGGGCAAAACGGTCTTTTTGCTTTTAAAATAAATTTCCATCAATTTCTTTTTAATCTAAACAAGACACTCATCTTTTTCTTCTTATTTCCACCATATTCTAAAGGTAAGAAAAATCTAGGTTTGTGTTAATTATTCTTGGGATGAAGTATGATGTTTATAATGATTTACTAATGATAGTGTATGTGTATTAGTGGTTGATTTTGGTGTCTGAAGTGAGGAAGCACCAAAGCCCTAATTGCAAAACAAAAACCCTAACCCAAATCTCTAATCAAGGTAAGTGTTATTTGGACTCAATTGACATGTCTAGTTATTATTGGTGTTATGGAGCTGATGAAATTGAATTAAGAATGATGGTTGTAGTGAAAGGAGTGGAATGGGTTTATAGAAGTGCAATCTGGACAGTTTCGAAAATACTATCCTTATCTTAAAATAGATATCTTTTCTAAAAAAATTCTTACTGTATAGTTAAACTAGACATAATAAGCGTTCTAACGAGTAATAGAACACCTAAATCCGAGACCATTTGATTGCCCAAATGGTCTAAGAAACACACTGCTAGTGCAAAATAATTCTGCAGATATGCAAAGTTTCTGGCTTACTATTGAGGTGTGATCTGGATAGTCAGATGAAATTATGAAACTTAGCTGAAGTTAAGGCTTAGGATGATCCCTAAAAGTTTCATGAAGGAACAAAATTAAAATTCAAACCCGAAATATGAGAAAATGGTGAAAATGTCCCTAAAGGTCGAAACTGAAATTTCTGCGTAACTTTGTATCATATCCTATTAGAGTTAATGTTAAAACTCTACAATATTTATAAGTGTTGGAAACATTTTAAGGAGTAAATAAAGTCTGTTAAGCCTCTATGGCAAAATGAAAAGAACTTGCCTCAATAATGATTAGACGTTCATGGAAATATTGAAATCGAAATTGCATATGCATGATAGATAAAATACAAGGGAGATGTTGAGATAGGTTGTAATTAATAATTATGAGAGTTACTTATATATATAACCTATGTTTAGGTTCGGATACACAACAGGCCTATCCATTGGCATTACCAGAATCGCTGAGAAACGTATAATTAGCAGGAGAAAACTGTGAGTGGGTCAAATAATAATAATAATAATGATGATGATGATGATGATAATAACAACAACAACAATAATAATAATAATTCCATTATTTCCTATTTATCTTTTATGCATTTGATTTGCTACAAAAGTTTTGAATTTACATGTTTTAGTATGAAATGCTCGAATCATGTTTACATAACATTTAATAAAAAAACTAATAAAATATGACCAAAGAATTTATATGATACTGAAATAATATTAATAAAAGATAAATCAAAATAAATACACTAAAATTTATTATAATAATATGTGAGTGATCTTAAAAAAGATGCACAAAGCAAATTGTAAGCTTATTTTTTTACTCAAAAATGGTAGAATTTTTTTACGTAAAAAAATGTCTAAAAGTGAAAATATCGATAGAGAAAAGCATCTAAAAGTTTACACAAAGCGTCTAAAATAACATTTATGTGCTAAGAAAACCGTAGAAAATGTATATTTTTGATGCATCTATGTGTAAATAGATTTTCGACGTTTAGATGCATAAAAATGTATTTTTTTACACATTTTCGACCTTTAGATTTTCAACATTTAGATGCATTAAAAAATGTATGTTTTTTTGACGTATCTATGTGTCTAAGAAAATTGTCGAGAATAGTTTTTATAACACTTGTTTTTTTTACGCTTTATAAAGCATCTAAAATTATTTTTATGACACAAAAAAGCTTCTAAAAATTCCATCTTTTGTGTCATTAAACTCCATATTTTGTTGTAGTATTCATGAGATTTATTTGAACGCATAAACTTTATATATTGACTATGAAATGTATTTTTTGTAAACTATATATGAGATTGTGCACATTTGTTAACTGTTTATGAAATGAAAAGCCAGAAATTTGGAAAGGAAAGACCTGTAGGCAAGTAAAGCACATTAGCTCGAATTAGGGTGGCTGTAGCACTATAGTGGGAAACCTGTGGCATGCCTAAAAGGAAAAAGGGTGCACAGGGAACTCATTATCTGGGGGAGTGAAGATTATAAGGGGATATTGGGAAACTCACCAAACAAGATGTGCAAAAGAAAATATTATGCATATTATGATTTTCATTTGTTGGTATCTTATGCTTTTACCAATTGCTAAGCTTAATTTGATTTATGTTTTTAACTATGGTGCTAAGCTTCTCATAGTGAGGAAGGACTGAGTGAAGTTTTAAAAGCAGACCTGAAAATATTGTTGAAATAAATTGTCTGCCTTCATTTGTGAAAAAGTTTTTTAATGTGCGTTAAATTTGAAATGATAATATATGAAAATGATATTTGTATAATTTATTATTATTAGTATTAACCCCTTACTGAGTAGTGCAATACCTACCCCTCTTTCCCAACATTTCAGGTTTTTGACAGATAAACTTAGTCACCAGATTAAGGGTTGAGTGTTGTACTATAGGCCATCGCTTAGAAGCGAGTTCGGTAACTTAGCATATATATAGTTTTATAATGATGTATGTGTATCTACTGGAAGTAGAAACAATGTTGTATAGAAAATTTGCACATGCAGGCTTATAATTATAAAACTCCTATGGGCTTTATAGCTATTGTTTATCATAATATGTTTTTAGTGACTTGTGCAAAGCGGAATAATGTATAAGCCTTGTGAAATCTTGGGAGGTTCCTCATTGTAAAAGGACATCTTAAGAGTGCGCGATGGTTATTGTGGGTCCGATAGCAAAGTCGGGGCGTGACAATTTTATTGGTATTAGAGCTAGTTTTTAAAAGCAGGAAACTAAACTCAAAGGGTGAACTTAATTAGGTTAATATCAAAGCCCTAGGTTAAAGAAAGTTGAAGAAATTCCAGTGGATATAGGAGAAAACCTTGAGTGATTAGGATTTATTTCCTTAAACCAGTTAAACCTTGGAGACTAGAGAAGTGTTCCTTTTATTGGTTGTGAATCTCGGGCACATTCTATATCTATAACACTACAAAAGGTGCAGGGAATGACTGAAGTTTATAGATTATGATCTTAAAGAATCTAGAACATATGACATGTATCAATCATAGAAACGTGGACCATATGTTTGGTAAGGTGAATATGAGGGTAGAAAAGTATATGTGTGATTACATAGCAAAACCTTCTGCGTGGTTTGTGAATGTAACCTTATAAGTTGTTTGTATATAGGTTGGTGATATATAAGTATGAAATGCTTCTTGTGTTAATATTCTAACTTACAATTTTATTTTGGGTATATACGTAAGAATTGCTTCTGAAAAGAGGAAGAGGTAGACTAAGAAAACATCTGGTAAAGGAAAGGGTATCAATTGCCCATAATAAATTTCCATCTTCACCATTTGTGACATCACCAAATATATCAGTGGTGCCATCAGTTGCAACAATAAATACACCATCATTCGTCTCTACAAATCCTCAGGTAGGACCGGCAATAGTAGTGCCATTAGATCTCCCTGACTTGTTGCGGGCACTTCAGACTTTCCTAAATGCTCAAGCTCAAACGCTAGTTATGGCGGTGCCAGTTCCACCTCGGTATCAGCTGTTGTACCCTCTCCACATCCACCAAGCATGCTGTCTCTAAAATGATTAAGGAAGCACGAGCCTTAGGGTATTATTTATTTTCAGGTAGTACAGGCCCCATTATAGCTAAGAATTGGCTAGCAAAGGTATTAGAAGTTGTTGATCTAATGCAATTGGAAGATGATGGTAGAAGAATGACATTTTGATGACAAAGATTCTTTCAAACTTGACAAGGAGGATTAATTAGAGGGATTAACATTGAACTATTATTATAATCATAAGGAGGCTTAAGCTTGCCTAAGACCAATAATATTAAGGGAATTTTGATGTAAATAAAATTTGATAAATTTACTAATTTTAAGAATTTTAGTGTAATTCCAATTCAAGAGAAAAATGGAGATAAATAAGGCTAGGAATAGACTCTTCACTATTCAAAATTTACTAGCAAGTGTTAGACAATCGCAACTCCTTGATTTAACAAAGAGTAAGAGTTAACTGGATAAAGGAGGGGGCAAATGTACAAAACTTTTCTTTAATGCTCTTTTAGCTAAAGGAAATATCAATTGAATTGCTCTATACAAACTTAAGTCTGGTGAAATGGTTTATAGACAAGATGAAATTGAAAAGGGAAGTACTGAATTTCTTCAAAAAAACTTCTAGGATCTGGGAGGAATCCAAGTATATTTGTGGAAGATCTTAGGCATTTTATCCCTATAAGGATATTTATGGAAGATGCTAATGACTTGTGATTAAACTAATGAGTGATAGTGAAATAGAGGCAGTGGTATTCAAAATTAATAAGTCTAAGGCTCTTAGACTTAATGGACTTAGTGGCAACTTTTATCACAAAACATAGACTAAAACTGGAAGTATGGTCAAAGAAGTAGTGCATGAATTTTTCAAAAAGAGTGTTAGGCTAAAATAGATTAACAAAACATAATTATGCCTAATTCCCAAAGTTCCTAATCCTATTTCCTTAAGTGAATTCAGACTAATATCTTGCGCTAGCTTCTTATACAAGATTATTGCTAAAGTGTTGGCTAATAGGCTAAAACTAGTCTTGACATCTATAATTAGTAATAACCAAAGAGCATTTTTTTAGTAGTAGATATATTAGAGACAATATTCTAATCATGTAGGAACTTTTGAAGGGATATGCTAGGAAAAACTCTCCATAAAATTATGATATCAAGGTGGATCTCTATAAAGCTTTTAATAGTGTCAACAGGAATTTCATATAATAGAAACTTGAAGTTTTGAATTTTCTCGAAATGATTGTAGATTGGATCACAACTTGCATCACCTCTCCATCTTTTGGAATTCTAATTACTAGAATCCTATTGAAATTTTCAAGGGTTTCCAATGGTCTTAGGTAAGCGGATCCCCTCTTACCCTACCTATTCCTAATTTTTGTGGAGGTCTTCACACTCTTGTTGCCAATGCCTCAAATTTCAATTAACACTATAAATGTAAGTTAGGTTTTCTAATAAATTTATGTTTTGCAGATGATTTTATTTTGTTAAGCAAAGCTGAAGCTTCCTCGATAGTCTTACTGATGAATACTTCTACAAAGATTTAAGAGTTTTTGGCCTTGGAATTAATTTCCAAAAACTTTTTTACTCTGTCAATTAGTGCTTCGCACTTTTCAGATGTTATGTCTAATATAACTGGAATGTCTAAAACAAATCCCTATCTAGGACTTCTAATCTCCACCAGAAGATTTATATATAGAGAGTGCTTTCCTCTTATAGAAAAAATTCATAAAAAAAATTGGGCTTATAGATGAATAGAGCTCTCTGATATGGTGGTAAGATTCAATTGTTGAAATCTGTCATTTCCTTAATGCATACATATTGGTGCTCCCATGTTTTCTTATTAAAAGGACTCATAAAAAATTTGGAAAAGATGATGAAGCAATTCTTATGGGAAAAAGTGGGAGGAGGAGGAGTTGCTAAAGTGAGTTGGAAAGATATTTATAAGCTAAAGGGAGAAGGAGGAATGGAATTATAGACTATAAACAAAAGCAACAAAATTTTAATGATAAAAAGGTTATGATGAATCTTAAGTGAAAAGGAACCAGTGTGGATTAGATGGATCCACAACTACATTCTAAAAAGGATAAACCTTTGGGCTTTGCTTTGAAAAGTTACTTACTCCTAGTTCTTCAATTAGACACTGAAATTGGGGGAGCTTGTGCAAATACATGTAACTGATAAAATAGTGATATGAGTTCTTGCGTCTCTATGGTTTAATAATTTGAGTGGTTATTGAGCTCTCATCTATAATCAACAGGAACAGCTTCACTATCCAATTTTTCCATGAAAGAAAAAGTGAAGGAGTTGATTGATAATGCAAAGTGGACTCTAATTCCATAGGTGATGATGAACTTTTTAGATACTCAAAATCCAAATTCTAATAATGATGACATTTATCTCTAGCATGATTTGCCTATGGCTATATTAACAAATAGGAGAACTAAGGAATTGATATGTGGGATAGGTACTATAGTGGGTTAGAGCATAACGGTTTAAAGAAAAAGTCTAAAGCCTAGTGCTAGCTTATTGCTATGGTTAGCAATGTTAAATAGGCTTGGCACAATGGACAGATTAAACTTCCAATCTATCCCTAAACTATATGATCTATGCCAATCAGTTGATGAAAATATGATGAAAATTGAGATCATTTATTTTTCAAATTCAATACTTCAATCAGATACTGTAAAGGATCACAAGACTATGCAGTATAACATCATCCAAGACAGATTAGTTGATATTATCCAAAGGATTCAGTAGGAGCCAAGCTCCAAGGAAGACAAAGAAGTATACATGATGGAAATAACTACCCATTTTCAAGAAATTTGGAAAGAAAGAAATTCCAAAAGATTTATAGGTAAGGAAAGAAGCTTATTTACTCTTATAGAGTTAACAATAGCAAGCATACGGGAGATCATCAATTTACTTGCAAGAAAATGCAACAAAAGATTGGTGAACTCATGGAGAATTGGGATCTTTTAGTATGTTGAAACTTAATTCATTCTCTTAATAATTTCAACTGAAATGTGGTGCCAACTGAGTTTGTGGTGTATTATGGTGTGTTTGAAGAGGAACTCTCAAAGAGTGACTTTTTGTAACTGAATTTCTTTATCAATATAATTTCAATTTACTTTTCCAAAAAGAAGAGAGAGAGAGAGAGAGAGAGAGAGTAAGTAATATAATGAAGTACAGAGAAACGCAGAGTTGATTAATTATTTAAAAAGTAGTTATATTTGTTTTGTAATAAATATTATGTTGGATTGTATCTTTATCTTCGTATAGTATATGATGGATACAAACTGACATAGTTGTGTGTTAGGTTGTGTTCAACTAAAAGCCGTATTATTCTATTTTTATTTAAAATGCTTTTCAATTTTTGATAAAATTCATCTTAAAATAATATTTTATTATTTAAATATAACATAAAATAAGTAAATAAATATATTTTAAGTAGAAAACAAAACCAAAAAAAATTAAAGAGAATATATGTATGTTTTACAAATATCAGAAGGTACCAACGTTATGAATTCCATACCATACCGGTTCATAAAATGGTACTGGAATATTAATTTTGGTACCGGATTTAAAAACTGGTCGGTACCGGTCGATATTATAAATACTGATCAAATACCGGTCAGTACCGAAAATTTTAAAAAATATAGGGACTAAGTTACAAAATTTTCAAATTTTAATTTAAAAAATCAAAATTTTAAAAAAATTGAACCTTCCCTGTCTTCCCCTCTCCCCTTCTTTTTTTTCATTTTTTTAATTTGTTGTTTAGTTTAACTTTTATTACAGTTTTTTAATTTTTATTTTAAAAATAAAATAAATATTTTATTACTAATAATAATTATATATAATACATTAAATAAAAATTAAAAATAAATTTTTATTTAAATTTAAAATTATTATTTATAAACTAATATTTATTATATATATTTTGAATTATTAAATAAAATTTTTTTGAAATATATAATATGTTTTTAAAATATTTTTAAATTTAATTATGTTTATTGATAATTATTAAATTAATTTTGTAAATTAAATTAAATTAAGATATTTATAATTTTAGTGATAATTAATTTGAATTAATCAAATAGATAATATATTTAATTGATAATAAATTAAATAATATATTTTTTTGTTTCATGTTTTAATTCTACTTGGTTGTTTCCTTATCACGAACTCTTGTTGTAAATCATAATAATTTGATAGTTAAGGATATTTATTATTCTTTTTATTGGATGTTTTGATGTAATTATTATTTATTATATAATGAAATTCGAAATTGTGATATTTTAGATTTTTATGTTGTTCTTAATTTTATATTTTTGATAATGATTATCTTTTTTCATATAAATTGTGATTATTATTTATATGTGAAATATCTTAAAATTATTCCTATTTCATATTAATTGTGATTATTATTTATTATTTTGATTTTTAGAGAAAATGTTAAAAATATATAGTACAACTGTACAATATGATAATGGACTATTTTGCAAGTTTTTAAAAAATTTAGGGACTATTTTATAAAATTTTAAAAATACCTGAAATAATAGCTGATATTGACCGATACCGGTACAGTACTGTACTAGAACTCAATCCAGTACCAATTCTGTTATGGTATTCATAACATTGGATAGTACACAAATTATTAAACTCTAAAACTGGGGTGAAAGATTCAATGACATGATTTCGAGACATATAGATCCCGTTTTGTAGTAATGGTGGAAGGTAAGCAGAATTTTTGTCCTCTCTGAAACTTTCCAAAGAGAATATATCCAGATTGTAAGATTTTTAACTTACTTAACCTTCCTACTATTCGGTGTGGTCCATTTAATGCATAACCCATTGGCACACGCACAAGTTAATGCCATGCTTCAACTATTTCCTCCTCTTCGATGGACAGAGGTAATGAGACGATTTATAAACGTTGTTTTCGGATCCCTATCTTCACTAAGCATAAGGATACACCATCGTTGTGCTTAAGGAAGAGGATAGAAGATTCAAAGCACCTTGAAGCTGGATATCACTGTAGGAGCAATGGCTGGAGGTATTAAATTTTATTATGCTTCCATTATTATACATGCATCTTATCTTACGTAAATGCTATTTGCATGAGATGCATGCTTGATGTTGGGCTTCTGGTTTAATATATGTATCACTTACATTTGGTATCAGAGTCTTAGAGCCTTTGCCTTGCTTCCACTGTCAGAGAATAAGTTGTCTCTGTTATACTCTGTTTTGAGTGTTTTTCTGTTGTAATGCATGAGTTGGAATGGTTGAATTTTTTCGACACGTTTTTGACATGCTATGGAAGTCAAAGTCGTCTTTTTGGTACTCCATGGAGCTCCAAGCCGTGACTGGAATGTGAAAGAGGAAGGACAATGATGGACGTACGTGAGGTTTCGATCGTTGGTATTTTTTGAGTGTTGCATAGTCGTTTTCTTGACGTCTGGTGCCCGTCTCCCGGTCGTCCTCATCCCAACGACGGCATTCGTTTGATTTTTGGCGAGTTCTATTCGCCATTTTGGTCGGGGCTTCATCTGGTTCCAGCCAGGTCACACCCGACCCGGCTGGAGGTTTAAGATGACGCTTTTTTCCTTTTTTAAAATAA
Organism: Erythroxylum suave; assembly: GCA_027563595.1. NCBI lineage: Eukaryota > Viridiplantae > Streptophyta > Magnoliopsida > Malpighiales > Erythroxylaceae > Erythroxylum > Erythroxylum suave. Next base: position 190 of record JAOSBN010049158.1, on the reverse strand, counting down.
AAAATAATATATATTTATTAATATTAATTTTTGCTAATATTAATAATTAGTTGGGTTAATCAAGACCTAATGATCGCGGCTTATCGTATAATCCTAAGATTGATCCTTAGAAGCCGGTCAAAATCAATTTATACCAAGAATTGCAATACAGGATGCAACCTCGGGTCGACTCTCAAGGAACCAGTGCAGA
>JAOSBN010049138.1:0-14733 GCA_027563595.1 Erythroxylum suave | reverse complement strand
TATGAATGCATAAACATAGCCAAACAATTTTAAACACTCTTAGCCCGATCCAAATTACTATCTTACCCTTCCCATCGATGATGGGATGTTACATAAAATGACTTAACTAAGTTTTAAATGCATACTTAACACTCATTTTAACATTAAATACATAACAAGTCAAACTCTAAAACATTATGCAAAGCACAAACTATCAATATCCCCACACGTAAACATTTGCTTGTCCTCAAGAAAACAAAACAACAACATATAACATAACAAGCACACAATGTAATAATGTGACAATGACCCTAATTTTCATGAAACAAATTTAACTTTGGACATAACTATTCGAATTATGGCTAATCATTAACAAGCAAAATATGTTGTTAGGGACCTTGAGCTAAATATGCAACTAAATTAAGACTTAGATGTTAACTTAATTGTCCTTTTCAATTGTACACATGCATTAATAATTTTTCAGTCCTTTAGGCTTTTGAAACTATTCTTAAGTATAATTTCATGAAAATTCAAGCTTATTAGAAGTCCAGTAGGTTTTTAATAATTTTTTTATTGGGACTTAGCCTTTTTCTCAGAGGCAAACATTTGTAATGAATGGCGATAAGGCTACTAGACCAAATCATTTATTAACAGCTTGGTTGAAATGTCATTATAGCCTTTTTATGTGAAGGCACACATTTGTGATGCGTGTCGTTCTAGTTATTTAGCTATATCATGTTTTCAACCGGCTGCTAGCTCTATTCATAACCCAAAGGCTAGTGATTATTAACATAATTTTTTTATTACCTACTTTGTTGCTTTTCGCTTTTCGTTTCTATGAAAGAATACTAGTCAAGCTACATACGCTGAAAGGGCCTCAAATTATGAATAAATGCGACAATCTAAAGGGTGCTAAATTCACACTAGGTCCTAACTAGGCTGTATATTTATCCAAGGTCTTAATGCACTAATTTTGTATGCTAATGATCACTCACAACCTAATAGACTATGTCCAAATTTAAAAATTTTCCACTCAATTTAAGCCATTGACATTCACATAATTCACAATGCAGCCTAATACTATCATGCAAAATTACACGCAAAAAAAAAAACACAGAATCCCTCCCCACACTTGAACAACACTTTGTCCTCAATAGGAGAAGAAAATCCATAAAACATAACACACAACAAATTGTAAAAATAAGAATTGAAGTAACAACGAACAATTAAAAGTAACAAAATAAGAAAATATAAACAATGTAACAATAGACAAAAATAAAATAAAATTAAGGACAAATTAGGTTAGTTTTGGATCCCATGGGGACGGAGGTAGTGATGATGTCAGTGGTGTTATCTGAATCCCTTGAGCTTTAAAATGCCGATGAAGTCGTCGGATTTCTTGGCTCTGGCGTTGTTACGTACGCATCACTTCCTTAAGCATTCTGTTGGTTGCAGACATGGCATCCAAAACCTTTGGCCAGCATTGGTCTTCTTTTTCTTCATCATTGGATTCTGCACTCATTGAGTCTGCACGTGGCTACTGAGGTGGTGCAAAGCTCAAACTTGCTTGACCTACCCTGGTCCGCAAATGGGTCTTGTCATGAATGTCTTGCAATTCCATGTTAGTGGAGTGGATAATTTCTGCTCAAAATAGGTGGTGGTGATCAAAAAATTCTGGCGGTCGAACTGTTAATCGACTCCAATCCACTCCAAAATGTTCAGTGATGGAGGAGACGATATACCCCATTCCTAAATGGTTACTTTTCACGAAGTTACAACAAGAGCATTAAGCACCTGTGTAGATGTGCATACTGGTATACTGTGGTCCTTACACCACAGTATAAAAAGTTCCTTGGTTGAGCAGTCTTTGATTTATCAAAGACCAATTGACATATGAACTTATGCAGGAACAAGTGTTCATGAGACTGGATAATATTGTTATGAGCATTTTTAGCGTAAAAACGCACGACTTTGGTAAGCTCGGGCCAATATTGAGAGGTATAGAAATCATCATGTTGGTCGACAACGGTGGATTTGGGGAATCTATATATGTCGCACATAATCTCATCAATCAATTCATATGGATTCCCTCAATCTAAACTATAATTCCTTAGTGTTCTTGGGGTCGTAGGTCAAAATTATGAAGAATGCTAGAGTGACTTCTTCATAAATGGGGAATTGGAACCTAATGAATTTACCCCACTAGATCCTCTCTGCTAAGTTCTCTACCCGCTCCCTACTTCTATCCGATCTAAGGTACTAAAGTCAAAATATTTAGGCGTAACAATCTGTCTAGAGCAAAAGAAACGAAAATGAGTATCTTCCTCCTTAGTGTAAATCGGGAATGTGGTTTGGAAGTCCACTACTCGGTTTCGTCTCCCCTGAGCCGCGACTTGTTATGCTCCGTGAGGCTTTCGTCATACCATTTGCTTAATTCGATGCATGATTGGGGTGAATGTGTAAAGTGAGTGTTGTAAATTCTAGAGAGAGGTTAGAGTGTTTAGAAATTGAAATTCTAAAGAGATAAAGTGAAAATGAAAGTGAAGGTAAAAGTTAAGTGAGAATTGAATATATAGGTGGTAAAAAGGGTAAATTAGGAAAAAGCTTCACTTTAAAAATACATCTTCCATCTTTTTTGCATAGTGGCCACGATCGTGGCATGCGGTGCATCAACTAAGGGAAATTAGTCGTAGGCCTCGATCGTGACCTCCTAGTTCATGGTCGTGGCCAACCCCTTTCTTTTTCAATTCTTTTCCTTTCCACTTGACTTTATGCGCTTACATAGTCTCCCCCATGATTATGAGATTTTATTCCTCTTTTTCCTTTTATTTATCTAACAGAAAAATAAACCTAACTACTGAATTCAACTAATTGACTAATACTACTTTCCATGGGTTGCCTCCTATGCAGCGCTTCTATTTACGTCAGTAGCTCGACGCTCCTTTTATGCTCATGGTGGTTGGAATGAATGGTTAGATGGTAGCGTTGCCATCACCCTGAAAGTCTGAATCTTCGTCACCATATGGTCATTACCGCCACCCGTAATATTTTCCTTACCTCGCCTCCTTCTTTGCGAGCACTTCTTTTGGAGAGCTTTTACGTGATCCTCGATGTCTTCCCATTTCGTTGAGGTTCAGGTTTATTACAATCCATAGGAGTTCCGTACTCTTTACTAGTCACCTTGAAAGTCAGTTGCTCCTTTCCCACTCATAGCGTTAGTTCACCCCGATCTACATCAATCATGGTTAGTGTAATGGCTAAGAATGGCTGTCCAAGAATAATCAGAGTATCCTCATCCTCCTTGACATCTAGAACATAGAAATCCATGGGAAAAATGAATTTGGCCACTTTTACCGACACATCTGGTAAAATTCCTATTGGTCTATGCATAGTCCTATCAGTCATCCTAATCACAAACTTAGTGGGCACTAACCATTATAGTCCTAATTTCAAGCTAAGAGTATAGGGCATCATATTTATATTTGCACCTAGGTCCGCGAATGCCCTTTCTATAATGATCTTGTTGATACTACAGGGAATGAAAAAGTCACATGGATCATCCATCTTCACTATTCTAGGGATGTCTTCCAGTACTTGCTCCACTCCCTTTTCTATGACCCTTGTAGATTTAATTTAGCCTGTATTCGTTCTGTCACCTCTTCAACCTTGTTGGGCTCAATTTCTTGCAATTTTTCCTCTTCCCTTCTAGCATATAGTTCCTTCTTCTCAAAAATTTGGTATGGAAATATCCCTCAAGTCATTTGCACCGATTGTCTTACATTCTCACTTGGAAGGTCTCTTTTATTCAATTGACCTTCTTCTTCCTCTTCCAACTCTTCATCTTGATTTTGGATTATAGCAATGATATGCTCCTTCAGATTCGACTCGGTGTTGCTAGGAAGAGTTCCAACATTTTGAGTTGACATTGTTTCTGCGAGCTGTCCTACTTGGACTTCTAAATTATTGATGGACAAAGCATGATTTTTTGTGACTTGCTTAAATTTATTCTTGAGCCTCCTATCTGCTTCCTCCATCCCTCCTATCTTGTCCAAAATTCTGTCTAATTTCTAATCCATCGAGCTCATCTTATCTTGTTGGAAGCTCGATTGGCCTTGAGATCTGAACTGCCCTCCATTGTTGTTGTTTGACCAGGAGAAGTTTGGATGATTCTTCTATCCAGGGTTATAGGTGTTGGAGTAAGGATTATTACCTTCTCCATGTCCAAATTGCGCACCCATATAATTAACTTCCTTCAGGTTGTCTTCCCTCATTAGGTAGCAGTCCACCAAATCATGATCCACTTGGCTGTATAACTCACACTTCATTTGTGCGACCTTTACTTGACTCGTAGATGACACCTTCATGTTACTAAGTTATCGCATTAAGTTGTCGATCTTAGCTTGCATTTCTATCTTCTGATTGACAGCAACAACTCCCTTCTTCTCCCTGAAGTTAGTAGGTTACCAACTGCGTTCACTAACCCACAAATAGCTATTACTAGCCATCTCCTTTATTAGCTCCTCGGATTCATCGACTGTCTTTCTTATTAATGATCCTTACGATGCTGTATCAATAGTGCCTCTGGTAGGTGGGTTAACTCCATTGTAGAATGTATACAATAGGAATTCCTTGGGTAAGTTGTCATTTGGGCATCTCCTCTGTAGGTCCTTATACTGCTCCTATGCTTCATAAATAGACTCCCCATCTCCTTATTGGAAATTGGTAATTTCCTTGTCAAAGGGAAGTATTTATCTAAAAAGGAACGCACCAGCTATTCCCACGTTGTAATGTTAATGGGGCTCAGTGAATGATACCAAACCTTCGCTTTGTCTCTAAGCGTGAAAGGAAACAACCTAATTCTCACTATGTCTTCCGAAATTTGGTGATACTGGAAAGTATCACAAACCTCAAGAAAACTCACGATGTGAGCATTCGGGTCTTCATTTTCCAATCCATAGAATTGAATGTTCTGTTGAAGCATGTTCAAGAGGGCGGGTTTAATTTCAAAAGGGATCGCTTGAACAAGCGGTTTGGTAATTCCTTGGTTTGCTGGATTAAACCCTGGTCTCATAAAACCCATAAGCATCCTCTGTTGCTGCCTTCCAGGGTTGACTTCTATATCCATGTATCTTTTGAATTCTCTGACCATTTGTACGTCCTCAAGCTTGCCTTCTTCTTCTCACAAAGCATTCCTAAGGGTTTGTTTTAAACATGTGATATCTAAATCTAAGGTCTCTGCTATACGACTCAAGCCCCTTGTGACCCTTATGTTCATATAAGAACACGATCCTACATTAACCTAATGAAAAATGAAACAAATATTAAAAATATCCTAATGCCTTAAACTATAGAAACAAATTTCCTTCCCCGAAAACGACGTCAAAAACTTGATCGCAAGATTATGCTCGCTAGGTTTTACTATTAATAACCTTGGTAATTACCGCAAATGCACTGGTTGTTCAAGGATTACCTAAGGTATTGATCTCACAAGGAAGGGAATTAATCCTAAAGACTAAGACAACTAAGTTCATAACTAATCCTAATTAAACAACTAATGTAGAAATGAAATTAATTGAGTTAAATTGGAGAAATTAAAGTGCAACAAAAATAAACAGAATAGCAAGTCACGCAAATAATCCTAAAACAACCCTAGAAATAACTAAGGGAGCGAATGGGGGAATCAATTTGAAATTAAAGAAAATCTATCAATTATGTAAATTCCGATTTAATAGGCCTAGACTGTCCTAGGGTGAATTACTCTCTCTCGAGTTATAATTAATAAAACCTAATTTAAATTATTGGAATTGCAATCTCTCGATCTATAATTGGTCTAAAACCTAAATTAGTTCCGAAATTATCTATTAATCTATCGGGAGTCTATGCTTGATCTCTCATTACACGACTCTACTGATTTGATTCAATTCTCTACTTGTTGATTTACCTAACTCTTGTTAGCTAAACCAATGATTTTCACTGGCTCACCCTCTTAGTTTATTGCCAAGTTATGAAGATTCAATATTGAATCACAATTAAATTTAAATAAGCACCATCAAATAAATCTCATTAATCTCAAGAATCAAAATTACCCGAAGGTGAGTTTAGACAAAAGATCAACACTCAACAATAGTTAATCCAATCAATACTCAAATTTCATACAATAATGAAATCTAAATAAAAATATGAAATACTATTGGAATGAATCTCAGAGGTCGCAACTGTGAGAAATTGCCTATTCCAGGAAGTACTTCACGTCAAATGTATCTTCGTGTGTCTCTTCCTTCGTCTCCTTCCTTAATCATTTGGTCTCTCTCTAGATACCTTCCAGATTTTTGTAGAAACTCCCTGTCTTGTAAACTTTCTTCGCTCTCTAATGACTGCTGGCGATTGCTATGTAATGTTTTATTTATTCTGTGGAAGCCCTAGGTCAAACTCGTGGTCGAAATGGTCCAAAAAGTCACGCAAAATCTAAGTTTTCATGTTAGCCCGACATAGGGCACGATTGTGGCCATGGATTTCACGATGGTGGCCGGCACTTTACCCTTTCTATCATGATTGTAGCCTAAAGTGCACGATCGTGGCCTGACTTGACGCTTTCTGTCATGATCGTGGCCCAAAGTGCCTGATTATGGCCTGGTTGCTTCTTTCTCTTCCTTCTCTGTCATGACTGTGGCCCATATACAATTGGTCTTTAAATCTTCTCCGTTCTTCCCTGTTTGTCCTGCAATACTAGTAGACATATGAAGGTACCTAAAAAATATACAATTTAGGCTCAAGAATTCCAACTAACCTATAAAAACACTTAATTGTACAAAATGACCTAATTAAGTTCTAAATGCATACTCAACACTCATTTTAACACTAATTGCATAAAAATTTAAGCTCTAAAACATTATACAAAACACAACTATCATATAATTAGACGAAGGCTCTCCCTCTATGTTCAACATATAAAAGTCAGCTAGGAAAACCAATTTGTTAACCTACACTAAAACATCCTCTATAACCCCTTCATGATAATTTTTAGATCTATCAACAAATTGAATTATAACAAGTGTTTCTTTTAAAGATTCCAAATTTAACGAAGTGTAAATGGAATATGACATGTGATCGTGGTTTTTTGATGTGTAAGATTTGATATTTAACCTCGATAATCCCCCAGCATACGGGTCGTTTTCCTGGTAACTATGGTGTCGATCCCATAAGGAGGGTTAGTCTAATCCTAAAATCTAAGGCCAAAATAATGTGCAATATTTAAAATGTAATGAAACTAAGGCAAGAATTTAAGTCAATCATGCATCTCAAATGCAAGAATTAATTATGAAAATATTAACAAAGTAGAAGTTGCAACACCTATTCAAGAATCAACCTAAAGGAACTATCAATTGAAAGAAAGAGGAATTTTATCTACCTTTAATGCTAACCTAATCGATTATGAATTACTAGATTATTGGTTCTAGACGGTCCTAGTGTTGATTACTCTCTCTTGAGTTATAACCAATAATCCTAACTTATAAACCCTAATCAGATTATAGGTATTGCAATCTCTCAATTAACAATCTATCGAAAACCCTAATTAGATCTGAAGTTGTCCAAAAACTATCGAGAACTTATGCAAGATCTCTCTTCGCACAATTTGCCAATTTGGATTTAATTCTCATTCTATTAAATTACCTAACTCTTGTTAGCCCAATTTAATTATTTTGCACTTAATTCACCCTTGCAGTTTATCACCGAGTTATGTAATTGTAGAAATTAAATCAAAATAAATCTAGTAAAGACAAAAACAATCGAATTTCATTAAATCAAAGATAAAACAACCCGAAGGTAAGTTTAGACATCCTTAACATTCACACAATCCTATCAGCAGCGTCTATTCCAATTTTATACATAAATAAAATTGAAAGTACCCTGGAAACAAGATCTAAATAGATGATGGAGACAGCAACGTCGAGAAACCTCCTATTTTGGGAAGTACTTTGCATTGATTTCTTCTTCACGTCTCTCTTCCTTCTTCTCTTTATCAATCTCTCGAAGAACTCTCTATAGGGTTTCTCAATGGTGGCTGATGCAAAAGCTTTCCTTTTTGTTCTTGTATTTCTATTTATGTTCATTTGTGTTTAGGGTTGAACTAGGACTTTTTTAGGGTTCAAAAGGTTAAAAATTTTATCGAAACGCGAAATTTGGAAGTGCTACGCATCTACTCGATGTAGGCCATGATCATGACATACTTCTAATGCCACAATCGTGGGAACTTGGTGCTTCTGTCATGATCGTGACCTATTGTGCCACAATCATGGGCAGTCATTTCGGCCAAAATGTCTCGAAAACTTCTTCGTTCTTCGATATTGACTCTGAAACACTAACAAACACAACAAGGTATCTTAAAAACATAATATTTAGGCTCAAAGACTTGTACTAACCTATAAAACACTTAAAACAAAAATAATTAACAAACTAACATAATTCTAAACTAAACAAATACTAGATGATTGACTTAATAGCTAAAAACATATCAAAATATGCCCTAAAACATGATGCAATTTACACTTATTAAAATCCCCACACTTATTTGCTTTTCCTCAAGTAAACAAAAACAATCAAATAAATAAAAAATACAAAACATGTATATGCAATAATGGGACAATGACTTTAACTTAACAAAACAAATTTAACTATAAACATAATCCTTCATTCTAGCTTATTAACAAGCGAAATTTGTTTCTAAACACCTTGGAGTAAATATACAAACTAATAAAAAATTTGATGTTATGTCTATTCACGTCTATCGCTTGCATACACTCATTGATAACCATTTAGTCAAAACAAAAGTGTAACTATTCCTTAGTAGGATTTCATAAAATATCAAGCTATTAAAAAGTTTAGTAGATTTTTATTTGAAAACATTCTTTTCTTGATTTTTCTTTAAGGACATGAACCAAGTTTTTTTACCTAGAGGCAAAAATTTATGATGAATGTTGATCCGATCACTCAACTAAGTTATGTTGTTATTAAGCTGCTTGGTTGGAATGCATTTATGATGAGTGTCGATCTGGTTACTCAACTACATCATATTCTTAACTGATTAGTAGCTCTATTCATAACACAAAGGCCAGCGAAATAGTTATTTTAGTTAAAATTTATACAACCTTTTTTTCTTTTTTTAACACAAAATTTTGCCTACCTTATTGCTTTAGCTAATAATTCTTATGAAAATGTACTAATAATGCCACTTATTTGATTGGCCTAAAATTATAAATGAGCATGACAAATTTCTTAGGGTGAATGAACTAACATCATATCCTAATGAACCAACATACTTAGCCCTGCGTAACTTAGGTCACTAATTTCATTAGTTAATAAATCTTCGCAACCTAAAGAGTTAAGTTTAAGGCTAAATCCACCCTGTTAAATCCTAGCCATTGACGCATTCACAAAATTCACTTCATGGAACCTAAACAAACCATCACACAATGTACAAAATTCACACTCAAGGTAAAAACACACAACCCTCCCCACACTTTAACAACACATTATCCTCAATGTGAGAAAGGTACATAAAAACACCAAGGGTAAATAAACCACAATATACAAAAAACATAAGAAGAAAATAATAATAAAAATGAAAAGAAAAGGGTTAGAACATAAAACCATCAAGGTGAATGAGGTAATGACAGTCACAGAGATGGAGACTAAAAGGAACAAAAAGATATGATCCCTATTGACTTTGCTATTACTTTATAGGCATAGATCATAACCCTTACAAGGTAATTGAGCAACGTGCAAGGAGCATCGTCATCTATGACCAAGGTGTTGCAAGTACAGCGTAAGTTATGTGGGGAAAAAAACCATGGCTCAACAGAATATTTTTTTTGGGAACTAGTAGTACTAAGTAGGTAAATTACATAGGCCAACCACAAAGAGGTAATAATCCTTACTCTAATAAATATAATCCAGTGTGGAATAACCACCTGAATTTTTCTTATAATACTAACAATATAGGTAGTCAAGAAAGAAAGCAAGGACCTCGGGGATTCTAGCAAGATCGACTTGGATTAATGGAGAGTAAAATGGACAAGTTTATGGAGATTTTTGGTTCTAAACTGGCTACTTAAGAAGAGAACCATAAGAGAATGTTTTCCAACTAGGAGGAAAGTCAAAATAGGATGGAGACAAAATTTGATCAGATTGTGAAGAACCATGCTTCATCTATCAATAATTTGGAAGTTCAGGTATGCCAACACGTTAATGCTTTATCTTCCAGAAGTGCAGGTAGTCTAACAAGCAATACTAAGTCAAATCCAAAGGAACGGATCATAGACATCACTCAAACCTAGAAAAAGGAATTTGAATATATGAAGGAAGAGGACAAAGGACAAGTAACTGTGGAATTTCTTCAAAGTGAGCTAATAGTTGAGCCAATCAAGGGACTTTGACCTGCAATTCTATACCCTCTTCTAGCTAAGAGGATATCAATTTTAAATAGGGTGATAAGGAATTTTAAAGACATTGAATCAAAGAAGGTTACGGAGTACATAGTTGAAGGAAACCTGTACATAGCCCAGGATAAAGAGGACCTAGAGGATTTTACATTCTCTGCAGTATGAATGGCATCAACATAGACAGGGCATTCATGGACTTATGAGAAAGTATCAATATAATGCCCTATATCTTTAGTTAGAAGTTGGAGTTATGAGAGTTGGAACCTACAAAAGGGTTAGTAAAAATAGCTGATTGGATAGTTCTTCAACCAAAGGGGATTGTTAAGGATATGCCAATACAAATTGGTAAATTGATCTTTCCTGCATATTTCTACATATTGGATATTGGAGAAGATGTGGAAACCCTAATGGTCCTTGGATGACCATTCTTGGCCACCGCTCGTGCGATAATTGATGTTAATAGGGGCGAACTAACTGTAAGGGAAGGAAGAAAGTGAATAGCCTTCTAAGTGTAAAAGAAAGGCAACAATTCTCCTCTACCTCCAACTAGCATCAACAAAATTGAACCTCAAGGAAAATGGATCCTAGGGAAGGTGGAATCTATAGCATGGTAGGTGATAAAAAGGTCTCTTTGGGACTTGAACTCTCACTGAATTCTATCGCCAATGCCAACATCCTTGTACGACAGTCTCACTTACCCCACTTTAGGCAAGACTCAGCCCTCAACAAACCTTCAAAGTGTTTCACTCACGCACTCGAAGAAACAATGCTTAAGAAAGCAATAAGAAAGTAAAGACAACTTGAACCCACAAAGATACGGCTTAAACCAATCTTTATATTACTTTCCCTCAAAAGAATACAAGGAATGCTCTCTCTCTGAATTGAGTTGAGAGCAAAGCTCGAATGAGCTATATATAGGCCTTTTGACTTGGAAGTCAAGTTACATTCAGAATCTGGCTCAATCTGAACTACCTAATCCTACTCAAACTGATCTATATAGGATCGAGCTAAGATCACATCTATCTCTATCAGATTACATCACACGGACCAATTAGATGACACCCCCATATAAATAGGACTCTAACTGATAAGGTAGAATCTACAAGATAACAAAAAGATAGAGATTACATTCAACTAGGAATTCAGATGTTGAATCCCACTGTAATTCTAACTCTTTTTCATCACCACATCATCCAAGATCTCATTACAATCTCTATCCATTAATGATGCAATGTGATCTCGCTGAAGCCCGCATAGCACCCTAGCCTGAGCCAATGCTTCTTACAACAAGTCCGTTAGTCGTGGTTTGTCCATCCGGGCATGAGCTAAGTCTTTAGTCCGTCAAGGCCTTAACCTGGGTTGAGTCAATCTCCACGAGGTCTGAGACTCTACCAAAATTCACTCCAAGTCTGATCCCACTCGCCCACATTTGCCTTAGTGTTTTCGTATGCCTCCATTATGCGTGAATCTAGTGAACCTCCAGCCTAAGGCTCCTTCTGAAGGTCACTGAGAAGTGCTTTGGAGTTTAGAGGTCTAATAAAGCACCCCCACCAGATTGATTCGACGCCTTCGTCGAATTAGTCTGTTGGCACTCCTCTATGAGTGGTTTGTTTGAAGACTTTTCAGTTAGCTCTTGAAGACTGTTGCAAGCCTTCACATCCATTGGTACTTCACCCACGTACCATTTTCCTAATCTATCGGGGTTGTCTTTGCATCCATTTGGACTCGCCTTCTCAAGGCTCACCCCGCCTGCCAGAGACACGTTGAGAAGAGCTCCATCTGCTGATCTTTCTCTGTCACCTTGATCCTCCACGATCTTGGCAACGATGTGCTCCTTACCTGCCTTCTGTTTCTGGCTTCCTTGAGCATATTTGGCTCCTTTTCAAGGATCATAGCCAACATTTGTGCTACCGGTGCTGTAGTCTCCTTAGTTCCACCAACGAATCTATAACAATTAACAAAGAAAGATTTTTTGTCATGCATAACCATCATACCTCCCAAACTTGGGTACAACATCGTCTTTGCTACCTTAAGGAAGTCCATCCCTAATATCATTTCGAAATCCTCAAGCGGTACGACCAGGGAATTCATCTTGATACCCCAGCTCCCTATGTTCACTAGGATGTTGTAAGCAGCTCCTGTCACCGCTTGTGCCATACCCGTAGGGGTTCTTGACTTTATCGGGGTCATAGACACTTTAAGCCCCAACTTGCACACCATCCTTTCGGCCATGAAGGAATGTGATGCACCCGTATCTACTAACATGGTCACCTCTATCCCATTGACCTATATTCCCACATACATTAGTTCATCATAAGGATTCGGTTCTTTACTAACCGCATTCAACAACACAATCAGATTTATTGCCGCCTCCTTTGAATATCCTTCCTCTTCTTCAACTATCAGGGCGTTTAGCTTCTCTTTCCTCTAACACTCTCTTGCATAATGTTGTCCACTGCATAGATAACAAGCAATCTTGGCCTTTCTAGAGGACGTCTCCCCACTCTCGGAGCCACAATCTTGCTTGCTTTTCCCGTCGAAGTCTCCCTTTTTGGATTTCTTCATCTTCTTCCCCTTTGTATTCTCCTGTTAAGCATGGCCATTTCCTTTCGAAGACAAGAGGAACTTTCCTTAGTTTCCTTCGCCACTTGAAAGTCTACCAAGGAATCACCTGCCGCAATTGCACCAACCACGTCCTTCACATTTTACATCTGCAACTCCATTTGCACCCATGGTTGTAACTCGGACAAAAAGTTGAAGAGCTTGTCCTCATCTGACATGTTTTCAATATCAAGTATCAGAGAGCTAAAAGACTTAACATAGTCTTTTATCGAACCTTCTTGTTTTAGTTTCTTCAAGGCATCCCTCGCAAGCCATGAAGTATTCAACGAAAGAAATTGATCCTTCAACTCCTTCTTCATGAGCTCCCATGTATCCATGGGAGTTCTACCCACACTGATCTTCGCAGAGGTCCTCATCCTCCACCAAAGCTTGACATCCTCATCCAAGTACATGGTCGTCACACTGACCTTCTTAATATCGGGCACCCTTGCAGCTGCAAAATACTGCTCCATATCCCATAAGAAATTCTCAAGCACCTTGGCATCCCGCACGCCTTCGAACACCTTAAGTTCTCGTACCTTCACCGCTGAAGGTTTTGGTACTGAGCTTTTCGCACGACCGACATCCAATGTTGCAATCGCACGCCTCAGCACAGTAATCTCTAACTGGGCCTCCTCATGCGCCTTCAACAATTCCGCCAATTGTTGTTGCAACTGTTGAATTCGCGTCTCCAACATCTCGAACCGAGTATTGTGAGATGTGACCTCTTCCTCACCTTGAGGAATAGGCCCAATGAGTGCTTCCAACCTAGTCACTCATTCCGTCAAGTTGCCTACAGTCATCTCAAAATTAGGCTCTGATACCAGTTGATACAAAGGTCTCCTTGGGACTCAAACTTTCACCGAATTCTATCGCCAACACCCTTGTACAGCAGTCTCACTTAATCTGCTTAAGCAAGACTCAGGCCCCCAACAAACCCTCGAAGTGTTTCACTCACGCACTTGAGGAAACAATGCTTAAGAAAGCAATAAGAAAGTAAAGACAACTTGAACCCACAGAGATACGGCTTAAACCAACCTTTATATTACTTTCCCTCAAAAGAATACAAGGAATGCTCTCTCTCTGAAGTGAGTTGAGAGCAAAGCTCGAATGAGCTATATATAGGCCTCTTGACTTGAGAGTCAAGTTACATTCAGAATCCCACTGAATCTGAACTACCTAATCTCACTCAAACTGATCTACCTAGGATCGAGCTAAGATCACGTCTATCTCTATCAGATTACATCACACGGACCAATTAGATGACACCCCTATCTAAATAGGACTCTAACTGATAAGATAGAATCTACAAGATAACAAAAAGATAGAGATTACATTCAATTAGGAAACTAGCATCCTTATCTGCGAAGATTTCTACTATCTTCAAATGTTGAATCCCACTATAACTTTAATTCTTTGTCATCGCCACATCATCTAAGATCTCCCCACAATCTCTATCCGTTGATGATGTAATGTGATTTCGCCGAAGCCTGCGTAGCACCCTAGCCTGAGCCAACACTCCCACAACAAGTCCGTTAGTCGTGGTATGTCCATCTGAGCATGTGCTAAGTCCTTAGTCCGTCAAGATCTTAGCCTGGGTCGAGTCAATCTCCACGAGGTCCGATACTCTACCAAAATTTGCACCAAGTCTGATCTCACTCGCCCACGTTTGCCTTAGTGTTTTCGGATGCCTTCCTCATGCATGAATCTAGTA
>JAOSBN010049108.1:4371-14735 GCA_027563595.1 Erythroxylum suave | reverse complement strand
CAAGAAGGGAAAAAGAAAGAGGAGGGGAAGAGCTTTCTTTAGAGCCAAGAATCTCACTAGTTGGTGAAGATTCAAAGTAAATCGATTCTTAAATCTCTTGGAGTTTTGAAGGGTTTTTGGTTTAAAGAGCTTGGGAATTGTATGGGTTTAAGTATTCTAGGAGGAATTTCATGTTTTTGATTCTATGGGTTCTCAATTTAAATTTCCTATTGAATAAGAACTTCATTTGTTATAGAAAACCAAGTAAACCCGATCCAAGGCGAAGAGGAAAGACAACAATGAACTTGGATTGTCAAACGGATTTGGTGGGTAAAATATTTACGGTTATTGTGTAATGGGCAATATGCCTCAATGTATGTGCATGCGTTTAAATTTTTAAATTTGTGAAATTGCTCTAATGTGGAAAGTGCATTATGATGCAAGTTATGTTATGTATGGCATTTTGATATTGCTAAATTGTCAGTATGATTTTGGTATGCCATTGAATTGTGTATGGCATTTTGATTAAATGGAAAGAAGAAAAAGTATAAGAATATGAACATGTAATTGATTGAATTAGCATAAGATTTGATTCTGTTTGGGTAAGAGAGGAACCCTTTCGTAGTCACGTGCACGTCGACATAAAGCCTTCTCCTGGCTGCCCGCTTATGGCCTACGAGATCCGAAAATGGACTCATTTTGTTTACGGAGTAAACTTCGATTTCTCTGTTTTGTTCACGGAACCCTCGAGCCAATGGTATATGCATTTGCATTTGACATGTTAAGTTGTGCTTTGCTGTTAAATTACATTCAATATGATCTATGTGATGATGATTTGAATTGTGTTTCGTATGCCAATATGGATGTATATATATGTGTACATATATATGTGTGATTGTGTGGCTCATTGCCAATGGCTATAAGTATTTTAGTCACTAAGTTGTATAGCTCAACCCCCAATTTTCCCTCCTCAGGTGCAAATCGAGAAGACAAGTGATCCTTGCAAGGCATTCGGACTCTAAGATAGATATAAGACTTTTGTACTAAGTGATTTTGGATAGCATATTCAGCATATCAATATTGAACATCTTTTGTCTTTTGTTTTAAGTTTTGATGTGTATGTGGAAATGTAACAACTATGACTGTGTTTAAAAATGAGAAAGTGAGATTGAATTCCTATCCATGCCTGATTTTGTTATTTTAAAGATTTGGGATAATGAATTATACCTGTGCATAATCTTATTTGTTGAATTGCCAAAGGTTGTTAGTCTTAGAGTAGCATGTTAGAATTAGGTAGATTGTGTTCTGAACTCAAGGGAAAACACAGACAAAAGGAATCATCTGTGATGACGTCACACACAGACTCAAAGGAAAATATAGAAGAAAAGTATCGTCTGTGATGATGTCACACACAGACATAAAGGAAGACATACGCAAAGGAAAAACACAGACGAAAGGAACCATCTGTGATGACGTCACACACAGACGCAAAGGAAAATATAGAGGAAAGGAATCGTCTGTGATGACGTCATACATAGACGCAAAAGAAGGATAGATGATAGAGAGGCAGATGCAAGGAAAGGTGGACGAAAGGAAAGGCAGATGATAGAAAGATAGACGATAAAACACAGACGATAGGGGAGTCAAACCCAGACGATAAAAGTCAAAGACAAACGATAAAACATAGACAATAGGGGAGTCAAAACTAGACGATAAAAGTCAAAGATAGCCCATAAAACACAAACGATAGGGGAGTCAAACCCAGACGATAAAAGTCAAAGACAGACGATAAAACACAGACGATAGGGGAGTCAAACCCAGACGATAAAGGTCAAAGACAGACGATAAA
Source organism: Erythroxylum suave (assembly GCA_027563595.1). Lineage (NCBI taxonomy): Eukaryota > Viridiplantae > Streptophyta > Magnoliopsida > Malpighiales > Erythroxylaceae > Erythroxylum > Erythroxylum suave. The sequence continues at coordinate 12,907 of JAOSBN010049108.1, read as the reverse complement.
ACACAGACGATAGGGGAGTCAAACCCAGATGATAAAAGTCAAAGACAGACGATAAAACACAAACGATAGGGGAGTCAAACCCAGACGGTAAAAGTAAAAGATAGACGATAAAACACAGACGAAAGAAAGACAGATGATAGACGAAAGATAGACATTAGACGAAAGACAGACGATAGAGGTCAAACATAAGTGATAGAAAGTCAAATACAGATGATAAGTAGAACACAGAAGAAGAAGTTAAGAAGTTAGGCTAATTGTGCTGACGTATGTATACATATGCAAAGTGTGGGCTCACCAATATTTTTTGGGCTCGAATGGAGATGGGCCTAAAAAGGGGTTAGCTGAATGCAAAGGTTTGAGTAAATGTTTGGTATCCGAATCTGACTGCTATAGTCAGACTCCAGAAACAGGGTCCGACAATAGCGACTGGAGAGAAGAACGAAGTATGCCTTAAAAGAGTATGGATACCTCTCCCTCACAAGACGCGTTTTCCTAGTTGGCCTAAGAAGAGCAAAACTGTGAGGGTTTGGGCTGGGCCCAGAGCCCAAAGAAGACAATATCTATGGGCGGGTGGTCTGGGCTGTAACAAGTGGTATCAGAGCTGGTACCCAGGTCGGTATGCCAGCAAGGACGCTGGGTCTCCAGGGGGTGGATAGTGTGAGATCCCATATCGGCTGAAGAGGAGAATGAAGTAAGCGTTATAAGAGTATGGAAACCTCTCCGCTAAAAGACGTGTTTTCCTAGCTGGGCTAGGAAGAGCAAAACCGTAAGAGTTTGGGCTGAGCCCAAAGCCCAAAGCAGACAATATTTGTGGGTGGGTAATCAGGGTTGTTACAAATGGTATCAGAGCTGGTCCCCAACCCGTTTTTCCAGCAAGGACGTTAGGTCCAAAAGGGGATTGGATTGTGAGAATCCCACATAGGTTGGAGAGGAGAACAAAGTATGCCTTATAAGGGTATGGATAACTCTCCCCTAAAGACGTGTTTTCCCAGCTGGGCTGGGAAGAGCAAAACTGTGAAGGTTTGGGCTGGGTCCAAAGCCCAAAGTAGACATTATCTGTTGGTGGGTGATCAGGGTTGCTATAGCCCTACCTTAGTTCGGAGGTGATATCAATGCGAAGAACACAGTTAAGCATATCTATATTGTGTTTGATGTTCTTTCTCTTTTTAGGGATTGATTATGTTATCCTATGCTTACATATTTGGGTTTTCATGTATAAATGATCGTTATTATCACTCTCACTAGATTGTTTGTGTATGAAACCATTTCTAGAATCTTGAATGATTGTTGTGTTTGGATTCATTTGTGGTAACTAATGGTGTTAAATCATTAGGGATAATATAAAATTGGTTAAATGACCCAAGCTTATATGGGTGTTACATTAATTGATATATTTTCCTAACTCGTAATATAGCTCTCCAATTAAATCTAGAGAGCTTGCTCTAGGTTTTTTTATAGCTAGGTTTAATTAAAGAGTTTGTTTTAATTAAACATGACTTAAGGGAAATTGGGGTTAACAGAGCTTATTGTTAACATACGATTAATAGTTAGTAGGAGAGGTATAAGAATAACAATTCAATAAAGTATGTTTAATTGTGTGTAGGCTAAGATTGAACAAATGATCAAATCCTTAACACATTCATCACTTTTCTCATTTTTATATTTTTTTATTTAATTTTCTTTTGTTGGTTTAGATTCAATTTATTTTCTTATTTGAAACCAAACCAACCCCCTACCCCCTCAAATAACCTAAACATCAATTATTTTCATTGCAAAAGTTTTATACACACTCTTTGTGGGATCGACCTAAACTTATCACTAGCTATAGTTTTGAGTTTAGATATTTTGTGTAATGTTATGACGCGCTACCAATTACTTCTCCTTGATATGCTCTTTGAGAATCCTTGGCCTTATAAGTGATTTTTGGTTCTTATAGACATTCTCTCCTTTTCTCTTCTTTTTTTTCCTTCTTTTATTTCTCAAAATCTTAGATTTTATATTGAACACAGCATGGCTCCATATTAGTTCCCTATTGCTTTATGTCATTCTTAATTTTCTTTTGTAAAAGTTACTGCCAACATGAGTCTATCATGACTCTGTATTGGTTTAATACGACCTTTAGTCTTGAATCTAACTCATCCCAAAATCATTCCCTATCAACTTAAACTTACATGAATTTATTTACTATTCAAGAGCTAGAAAAAGTCTGTAGACAAAATATAGACCAAGTTAAGTAATAAATCTCATAAGAATCATTAAAAAATGATCAAGGTGTCGAGTCTTACAATTTATATCCCTCAATTATTGCAAGTGCATGGCTCATGAGTTGTAGTATTTGAAAGGTCAATCCCACAAGGAGGGTAAACTAATCTAATCCTAGGTTATCTAAGGCTTAGGAAATAATAAAAATGAAATTTAAGAAAATGAAACATGAATATAAAAACAGGAATTTGATTACAAGAATTTAACTCAAGAAATTAACACAAAAGAAGAATTGAAATTGAGCAACACAAAAGGTCAATATGGAAATTAATCAAGAGAAATTACCAAGTTATGAGAGAGGGGATTTTACCTATCATTAATGCTAAACTAGCTAATAATGTGTTATCGGGTGTCAGTTCTAGACTATCGTAGGGGAATTACTCTTTCTCGAGTTATAATCTCACCACCTAAATCATTAACCTTAATTAAGTTATGGAATTTGCAACCTCACAATTAATAAAAGACCTATAATTAAAATTAGATCGCTAGCTACTAAACTACCAGGTCTCACACGGGATCTCTCTCAGCACAAAAACGAATATAGTTAACTATGTGGTCTATTAAATCGCCTAACTCTTGTTAATCCAATCCAATCATTTTTATCAGGCTCACCCTCTCGGTTTATTACTGAAATATGAAAAAAATTGAAGTTAATCACAATACTTAATCAGTAAAACACAAAATCAACTATATTAACATTAAATTAAAGTAAAATCGTAAAGGAAGAGTTAGAACATCATCAACAATCCAAAACCCATCCTCATACAATCCATTTTAATCTTATACATTAAATGAAAAAGAAATGAAATAGAGAGAAAGTAGAACTTGGATCGGACAATCCAGGAAGATATCAGCATCGAGAGACCACCTAATCTGGGAAGCAGTAACATCGAGACCTACTTCTTCTTCCTCTTCTTTTAGTCTCTCCCTCTTTTTTTCCCTCTATCTTGAACTTCCCAAAAGTTGTAGAATGTAGAAGCTCCATTAGGGTTACATCACTAAGTCTTATATAGTATTTCCAATTAGGGCAACCCTAGGGTCTTTTCGAGTCAGAAAAGGTCTCAAAAATCCCTCGAAAACTCAAGTCAGGACTACTGTCTGTGTATCTGACGTGCAAGCCACAATCATGGCCCTTAGTGGCATGATCGTGGCCTAAAGCTTTTACTTCTATCATAATCATGGCCCATAACGCCATAGTCGTGACTCCTTGCATCAGCTGCTATCACGATTGTGGCACATTCCATATGATTCTAGCTCCTTGTTATTGCTTCTGTCACGATCGTAGCCCTGGGTTATTTCCCGAGTCTTCTTCTAATCTCCTTTAATTGCCTTTAAATGCTAACAAACACATCAAGGTACCTCATAAATATAAAATTGAAGCTCAACATCATGTTCCAACCCCAAAGCACTTAAAACATAAATATTTACTAACTAGAACAATTCTAACCTAAAGATGCACTAACCAATCAAATTAACAACTAAACATACACGAAACTACCCACAAAAACACGATGTAATCTACAGCAGTCAAAACACAAGCTTAATACTCTCTAAATTAGTCTAGAGACATAGTATTATTAGCACTTATTAGTAAATAACATTTGGCTTCTTCTTATGCTAAAGCTCATATGATGTTTTATCTAAAGTCGATATCATAAAGACTTTGCATGTTATTACTATGGCTTCTCTAAAAATAATTTGAGAGCTAATACTCATTTATCACTACCGTAACTATGTTTTGTAACATCCTTTTTTTTCTCTCAATCACACCTTAGTCAAGCTTAAATCAACTAGCTTGTGCTCTTCATCCTTATTCAATTTAGTTGTTACATTTATGGTTGTTCCCAATGGCTTTGCTTGATCCAGTTAAAAGTTCTTGAGTAGTTCTTTGGTGTACTTAAATTAATTGAAGATCTCCTTAATTTGCTTCATTTAGAGTCTAAGAAAGAAGTTGAGCACTCCAACCATGCTTATCTCAAATTCTCTACTTCCACATTTAGAAAAATCTTTAAACAAACCTTCCTTAGTTACATTAAAAATAATATCTTCATTATAAATTTGAATAATTATAATGTCATTTTTATAGTTTTAAATAAAAATTTTTATGTCAACCTTGCTTTCAGTAAAACAAAAATTCGAAATAAATGTATTTAACTTGTCATACCAAGCTCTAAAAGTTTTTTCCATACTATATAAAGCTTTAGAGAGCTTATAAACATGTTTAAGTGCTTCATGAATTTTGAAACTAAGAAATTGATCAGCATAAAGTTCTTTTTAAATAAAACCATTAAAAAGTAAACTTTTAGCATGAGTTGAAATAATTTTTAATTCATATAAGATGCAAATAAAAGTAATAATTTAATAGGTTCTAATCTAGCTATTAGTACAAATGTTTTCTTAAAATATACACTGTCCTTTTGATTATACCCACTATCCACCAATCTAACTTTATTTCTCATAATAGTACCTGATTTATCTAATTTTTTTACAGATCAATTCACCTATTATTTGGTGCTCTTTAGGTCTACATACTAAAGTACACACCTTTCTTCTTTCAAATTGGTTTAACCTGTTATTCATAGTAGAAACCTAACTTTCATGATTAAGGGTTCTTCCATGGTATTACACTTAATTAAGAAATAAAAGTAATATGAAATAAATATCTAAGATGAGATTTACTTATTACCCTTGTTGAACATTATCTATAACTTGATTTGGAGGATAATTCTTCTTGAATTTTCAATCTCTTAGAAGTAGCTTATCCTTCTTATCTCACTCATTTAGTTCAAAAATAATTTCACTTAGCTTATACAAGGTGTCTTAGTGATCAATCTTGTTCTCTTCAAGAGTTAATTTCTCCAAATCTTCCAATAAACCTATTTCATCAACTTTAAAAATTTTATTGAATATAAGGAGGTTAAATTCATCAAAAATAACAAGTTTACGTTCTTTAATAATAAGACTCTTCCTTCAAACACTCTCTATTATTTCTAGTTAAGAATAAGTAAAGAAAATTCCTTCACCTACTTTGGATTCAAACTTTCATAAGTTATCTTTAGCATTCAAAATGTTACATTTACAACCAAAACATTTGGATTAACTAATCTTTGGCTTCTTTACATAACGAAGTTCATAAGGTATTTTATCCAAAGCTATTCTTATGTAGACTTTATTAAAAATGTGACATGTAGTTGCCACGTCTTTCGTACAAAAGTATTTTGGAATATTATATTCATTCATCAAGATCATAATTATGTCTTCTAATGTGTTGTTTTCCCTCTTAATAACTCGACTTGTCCTTGGAGTAAAGAAACTGTTAAAGATACCATTTTCTTTATAAAAGGCTTCAAATCTTTCATTTTCAAACTCCCTACCATGATCACTCTTAATTGGCAATAAAGAGCTCTTTTTCATTTTGCACTTTATTTAACAATTTGACAAATTTCCTAAAGCGTTAATCTTTTCTAGTTAAGAATAAACCATGTAAACCTAATAAAACCATTTACTATATTCAAAATATAAAATTTACCACTTACACTAGTAGCTCTAGTTTGGCTAAACAAATCCATATGAAGTAATGACAAAAGTCTAGGGGAATATATCAATTTTTCTCTTAAATGGCCTTTTAGATTATTTTCCCATTTGGCATGCTCCATACACCTTATTTGTCTCAAATTTGACCCTTGATAGTCCATTAACAAGTTTATTGGTGTTAAGGTTATAGATAAGGTCCATGTTTGTATGTCTAAGCCTTTTATGTCAAGGCTTATGTCAAGTCTATGCGTCTTCACTAATTAAGCACCTTATATTTTAGTTAGAGAAATCATCAAGATGAATTGTATATATATTCGCTTCTCTCTTACCTAAAATTGTAATGTTGTTGTCAAATACTCTAGATATAATGCATAATCGTCTCTCCAAGTACACTTTAAAGACTTTATTATATAGTTGGCTCACATATAATATTATACTTTAACTTAGTAACTAAAACCATATTATTAATGGTAATGTCATCTTCTTTACCAATAATATCAATGAAAATTATCTTACATTTTACATTATCTCTAAATGTGAAAAATCCTCCATCTTTTCTAAAAATTATAAAATGGGAAGCATCACCAATCATATGCCTTGAGCATCTACTATCCATATACCATATATTCTTCTTTTTTAGAGACCTATAAAACAAGACAATCAATGTGTTTTAGGTACTTAAATGAACTTAGATACTTAATTTTTAGTCTTTGCTTTCTTTTCAACCCAAGTCATTGAGGATTTACTTATTGAGCTTCATTTTGTGAAGTAAAATTTGTTAATATGTCCATATTTACCATAAATGTGACACACCATGCTATATGAATAATATGAACTATTGCTATAATAATGAAACTTATGATTTTAGTGCATAAATGATTTCCATGATCTTTTATATGTATGTGAACTACAGGAATCCACCTTTTGGATATTAAAGGAGTTTAATGCTCTCTTAAGGTAATGAAAGACCTAACATATGTATGAGACTTGTTCTTTGGTTATATTGGTGTTTATAAGGAATATAAACATGTGTTATGAAAATAAGCTTAGTATGAGGCATATTATAAGAAGAAGCTTATCCTTACTTCTATATTGATGTCAAGGCCTAAAAAAGTGTAAGTGAAATTACCTACCATCATGTGTCTTTACATAGAAACTGTGCCTATTCTTACCTTTAGAATATTGAGTTCTACATCTAAATTGAGAGTTATATATGAAAACATAAGTCTTACTTTTAAACTAAGGCCTATTGGATGTAGCATGTGCATGTGGTTTATAGGAATTCTTAGATGTAGATGCTTCATACTCATTTTTCATCGACGGTAGGGTTTCTTCACCATACAAATGTTTTACCTTGATAAAGCAGTTTTGGTATTCGATACACATCCATCTTTATATCCAACCACACGCTAATTATTTGAACTTCTTTTAACTCTAAGCATGCTTCCAAGTTCCTGACTTCCCTTAGTGAATTTGGATAATAAGTCTTTAAATGCATTGACATCCTTTTTCAATACTTCATTCTCTTGCTTCAATAATTGTAAGTTATAATTATCAACAATGGCCACAATCTTTTGTTCTTCATCCTTTCATTTTTAATCATCTAAAAATTTAGATTGTTATGAGCCTCTTTGATTTTAAAAGATAGCTTCTTCTTTTTCATAGTCATAATTTCAAGTCTCTTTCACCATATGTTAATTAAACGTCACTATCACTATCAAAATATTTAAATTTGAGAGTACCTTATCATCATCTTTATGTATGAAGAACTTGTGAGCTACTTCTCCGTTAGAATCCTAGTTTTGAAATCACTTGTTTCAAGCTAAGTGTGGGCGTTAAGTTCCTTCTTTCTAATTATGTTTCTTTTATGTTTTTGTCATTTTTCTCGTATTTATAATTGTCTTTGAGGAGAGGAAATTGAAACTTTTAAATGTCTAAGTTTTTTAAATTTAAAACAAATAATTTTATTTGATTTACATTTTGAATCTACCTTACTACCCTTAAAGTCCTTGCTTTTATAGAAGTTATTTCTCTAAAACACTTTTTGAATTTTTTAGTAAAAAGGGAAATGTCTTCCTCATCACTTTCAATACTTAATTTCTTTTCTTCATCAATTGATTCCTCTTTAGACCTTGAAAGCCATTTTTTTGTGAGCAAATTTCCCTTTTTATTAAGTCTCATTGAGCCTCATTTTGTAAGTGAATAGCAATCTAATAAGTTCCTCCAATGGCAACACATTTGATCTTTTTCTTCTTAAACTATTATCACCTTGGCTTTACAAGACTTTGGAAGAGACCTTAGAAATTTCCTCCTCATTTCAACATGTATATATCTTTCCTAAGCCTTTGAGAATATCAATAATATCAGTAGACGTAATGTACATAGTAGATATGCTTTTATCATATTCATTTGATATATTATTATGTTCACTTTGTTCTTCTTTACTTGATTTATTCCATTATAGTAACTTCTAAGGTTTGTCAAAATTTATGAGTCGTTTCATAAATAAAGATTGTTGAATTCGTTCCTTTTTAATAAAACAATAAAATGAGAATAACCTTGTTATTCAAGAAATTTAGTTTTTTATCTTAAGGATGCCATTCTTCTTTTAGTTTGAGAATTTTTCTATCATCTATAACTTTACTAGGAATAAATTAAGTATATGAGATAATCTATCATAAGTCAACATTTTTTACCACTAAGAAAATTTTGATTCTTGTTTTCTGATAAAGATAATCAT
>JAOSBN010049098.1:0-14735 GCA_027563595.1 Erythroxylum suave | reverse complement strand
TCATATGTTAATTCATGCTAACTTTATTAAATACCATATTAAATTATCCCATTAATCTAATCATGCTTGATTTATCAAAAAAAAAAAATTCTGGGGGTAACATCATCAATGTCTAATCACCGTTTACCTTCAATGATTGATCTTTTTCTTCAAGTTTCTTAGTATCATATGAATTACCGCTCTTCATTAATTATCTGTATCTCATTTTCTATTAGGAAGCTATCAATTGTATATATTATGTGTTGTGTAAAGCTTCCTCAAATTGTCGATAGAACACAATTGAAAATGGAGGTGTTGGTATGTATTAATGGTTTGTACAAGGTTAGGAAATCGATTGTTTTGAAAGAATCATCGATTCCAATTACTATGTCTATTTAATCAAGTATGCGTGTGTTTGAATTTGGGTTCGCTATATCGTTAGACTTAATTAGCTATTTAAGTTCTACACTAATTGTTTCTTAGGTGAATTGAATTGTACATATGGTTCAGTTAATTCAGTGATCCATACTACATCTGAGGATTCATTCATTGTATCTTCTACTAGTTTAGCTAAAGCCAAGAAGTTGTTAGAAGAGGGAGTCAATAACCCAACACTTGAGGGAAGATCATTGACTATTTAAATTGATGCCTTCGAATGTGCAAGGACCCTTATCGGAAATCTAGATATAGGAAACTCCTTTATCTCTTCTAATGAGTCTCATATCACTTAGAATCCAAACAAAATAATTATTTATTTTCCTTTTCAATGGAATATTAGGCGTGAAACTTTACTTATTATTTTTCTATAAAAATAGCTAAACTTCTAATTAAAATCTTGTACTACTTACCATATATAATTATATTATATTGCTTACCATATTTCAATATTTATATGTATTATTATTTTATTGATAATAAATATTAGTGATTAAGAATAGTAGTATTTATTACATTTTGATCTTATTAATATTAAAATTTTATGTATGTTTATCTTTTTATATCAGAAAATACAATTTAAAAACATATCTTTATCTTTTTAAATTACCTACCATTATGTGTTTTTCAGCAATATGTTTAAAAATTTTGAAAAATTTAGCAATTTTAAGATGCTTAACATTTTCATGAAATATTTGTATTAATGGATATGAACGATGTACAATAAGCATCATTAAAGAATTATTTGTCTATAAATCCATAGATTTAAACAAATTTATATAGTGTTAATGCATTAGTTGTTTAAAAGAATTAATAAAGAAGGCAAATGAACAAAATATAAATGTCAATTATAATTACCTTAGGATTATTAAGCACATTTTGCATTGTTATTTCATCACCAAAATTCCAACTTTTAATGACGAATTTATTATTTCGTCATAAAAATTGTATATTTTTGCGATGTTTAAAACTATCATCTTCAAAGGCTCGATCGTTGATGTTGAAATATATAAACCATCTCCCAATTTCCAGACTTTTGTGATGATTCAAAACAATCATCACTAGAAAATTTCTTTGGAGATGATACCATAGCTCGCCGCTAAATCCTTAACTCAAAATTGTTGCCAAAGTTTGACTATTACCGACAAATTGAAAATTGTCGCCAAAAGAAACGTGGCAAAATGTCTGTTTTGATGTAGTGAGAACACTTGTAATGGAATAAATATAAAACCTTTTCATTTGATTTCCTAAAAGGCAAGATCACCTTAAATTCTATACATGATTAATGTATAAAAACAACATAACATAAATCATAAATTAGTACCTTATTATATAGCTTGATTTTTTTCTTGAAGTTTTCCTTGAACCATCCCCAAAATTTGTTCATCATCACCACCATGGCTACACATATATCTAGCCTCTAACAGTATCCATATGAAAGAATTGAGAGAACTCATAATTGGTGTAAAGAGTAGTAGGCAAGAAGTACAAGTTCCATTAGAATTTAAGCCTATTTATAATAAGGCTTGAATCTTTTAGTATTTTAATTAAAATAAAATCTTAAAATTTAATTAAACTTTAATTATAATTACATTTAATTCTAGTAAAATACCAATGAGCCTATATAAAATCAAATATCTCATATTGTTCCTTATTTATTAAATATCTTATGTCTAATCCCAAAATTTCTCAAACTTTACAAGCAAGTATAACATGATTATTAAATTATCTTTTTTCTTATTAATTGTTATTTGTATGTGACCTGTTATGTTACTAAATACATTGAAAATTTATAAATTGAAATTCTAATTCATGTTTAGGAGTAGACAAATTAAACTCCTTTAATTCTCTAATTAAATAATTTGTATCCATAAATCAACACTAAAATATAGAAATGCATCATGATTACCCAAATATTAGGAATGTCAAAGTAATTATGACTAATCTTTACTATATTTAATTTGTTCATATTAGCAATTGATTATATTATTCATAATTTGAAACTATTTTGCCAAATTTTGTTACACCTTGGCTAAGGATTTTTCAAATTAATACTAATCGAGAACAACAAGACATCCTCCCTGATCAATTTAGGGTGATGAATCTTATACAAATCACTCAACTATTTCTTTACAGTTTATGATATATTCAATGACTACTGATTGAACTATCCTTGAATAGAATAGTTTATAAGTAGTATAAAAAATTGACTACTACCTTCATAAAGAAGAAGCATAGCATGGGCCAGTCTCTTTAGATTCTATTAATGTCTAATCTCAATAGAATAATGACTAGGAATAATTTAAAAATAATACATAAATGCAATATGAATCTCATAATTATGATCTCATCATAATATTATTTATAATGTACATTTAGCAAATAAACTTTATATTTTACAAACGAACATGTATAAGATAAAGAATGATGTTAGATAATTATGTCATAAAACCTGGAAACCAATTGGTAGTAAGGTATAAACTAACATAGTTTACTTTATGTGTTGCTCTTGCTGCGGATAATATTTGTTGTATTTTTAGAGTAAAGAAAATATGGCTCTTCATACATTTAATAAATATCAATTGGCTTGTTACTTGTGGTTTCTTTACTCATTAAGCATTCAAGTTGATACTATCTCTATAGTTCCCTTAAAAAATGATTTTTTAAGATTTCACATGATATTATTAATGTGGCATATTTTTTTATACCTCACATATTTAGACATATAATTTTAGAGTATTTTTTGGAAGAACACGAGAACTTCTAAAAGTATTTAAATGATCATGACCTTGTTTCAGTACATTTTCTTCACTAGAAAGTTGAGGTTAAAACACGATATGAAAAATAGATTTTTTGGTGTGGTAAAGATTTTTTAAGAAAAAGACATAGCTTGGGACAAGGACATTTTAGAGCTCGAATCTATAGGTGGGTAAGTAATTTTTGTAAATATTTACAAAACTAGATTTAACTAAATAATAAAAACTATCATCTTGGCTCCTAAAGATATAGGTGCACCAATTTAGCTAAACCTTGTTAAAAATTTTCTTATATTCTTATTTGTTTTCTTTTATTCTATTCTTTTCTTAATATATATGCTTTCTTAGAAAGGCTTCTTTATCAATTTATAATATGTACTTGCTTTCATTTCGAAAGATCATAAATCTATGTTTCATAGAAGGAATGTTATAGTTATTTGATCTTTCAATTATAGATTTTGGAAACTTATTAATGACTAGGATTACTCTACTGATGATGTCCTTTTAATTTTTAGCCCACAACAATTCAACTATATTCCTTTACCTAAAGTACAATTGTTTATACTACTATTTTAGGCAAGAAGTATATTTTCAATCCCAAAATTTGTAATAAATTATAGGTCATATCCCAATATTTAAAAACATTGAAAAAAACCTTAACGTTTTAAACTTTCAATCTTAACCCTACTTTGACATAACCCTTAGTAAGGTTAACAATCCACAATGTATCATGTTAGTGCATGTGTGGCACCTTTTCTTTTATATCCTATTATAAATTCACATGGCTCTATGAGCGCCCCCCCTCCCCCCCAGCCACCCACTTAAAATTAAACCTAATTTATAGGTAAACCTATGTTACCCTTAATAAAACTTAATAAGTCCTTATTAACCTTTATTAATCATAATTAATTAAAATTTCAAATTAACCTTTAATAATGCTAATTTCACTCTCACTATAATTTAACATAATCTATTATAATTTCTAATTAACTCTAGCTAAAAAATATAAAATTCCTAACTGAAAAAATATAAAAGTCCTTATATGATAAACTAATCTAAACTCTATATCTCATTATTTACATCTTAATATGCCTAACATTTCATGCAGTAATCTCCTTTGCAACATTATGCCTAATATGATCCAAACCTTTATTTAAACCCCAATATGCCTAGCATAATATGAAATCCTTGGTGACCATATTTTTGTGGACTTCTTCATCATGTGCAACTTCTTATTACTCTTCATCATCTTTGTCCTTATTGTACTTCTCATTACAAACTTATCTTAGTTGAAGATAAGAATAACTAAAGAGATGTTCACTAACACACACACACACACACACACACACTTTTAATTATGATAGGTGAAAAAGGAGATAATACCTTATTCTATGTGGGACCTTATCCTCTATTAGGTGAGTACGGTGTCATGCACTACCTATTATTAAGCATTTTCTTAATCTGCCCTTATTTGTCTCAAATTATGTTAATTTAAGCATTTTCTTGATGTGTTTTATTTTCCCACTATAGTTTGGTCCTTAGTTCCTCAATTTTGTAATGATTGTTTCAAATTGGAAGCCTAGTATGCTTTTAAAATGAATTTTATAATATTTAATTATTTTGGAATAAGTGCTTGATTAAAGAAATTGATAATGAACTTTAAGGAAATAATTATAAATAATTGTATTGGTCTTGATCCTAAAAAGCTAAACTTCTAATGATCCAAATTTATGCATTAATTTGAGATAAAAAGAGTGTAGAACAGGTTGTTAGTAGAACCACTTACTAGTTGAAACTATTACTTATGCTTTAGGAATAATTAAGGGGTTATCAAGTTGGTAAGGAAGTGGGTAATGCGAATGGTTTCCTAGTGTTAGGTTAAGTGACACTATAAAACTTTGTATAAACCAAAATCCCTTTATAGTTCCTAGGACCTCTCTTCCCTATGAGCTTCAACATCATAATTCTAATTCATTAAACTAAAGTATTATTCTAGTCGTAAAGCGATAGCAAAAAACCTATAATTAGTATGCTAAAAGTTCATTTAATGTCATAATGTATGAAATTGTATAATAAGTTTAGATTATGGGCACTCTCTAGACTATTGAATGAAATATGAGGCTAAAAGAGTAACAATTATGCATAATACGGTTGGAAGCAATTGTGATTGCAATTTGGATAATATAGGAAGGGGTTCCTAATTATTGTTACAAAGCTACTAATTTAAATTTGTTATTTTTTACTTCACTAGGTCTACACATCAAAAAGGATAATATATTGTCAAATCTCTAACACTCTTTGTTGGCTTTTAATATACATTCATATGGAAATTTAAAATTGTGTTAGGTGAGCCTTTAAGTAGAAGTTATCTAAGAACTATCTGTTGATATTTATAACTTCTGAAATAGATATTTTCTTGACTAAGTTTAGAAAATCATTAACTAATTAAACTCTTTTTTCACTCTATGGGCCTTTTTCACTTCATTTACTTTTCTAGTTGTTGTTATGTTCAAAATAGTGTAAATCAAACCTAAGTGTTTAATAATGATATATTTATCTCCCTAAAATAAAAATTATTTGAACAATTTACATACATCAAAAATCCACAATCTCAAATATATAACATATTTCACTTTAGTTAGGTAGTAGCTTTTCATATATTTATTTCTTATTATTTTAATATAGGATTAAATTACTTAATATGAATTATGAATGTCCAAACAAAATTGAATTTTAGGTGTTAGAAGAGTGAAAGCAATAAGATCAGTGTTGGTTTTATAGAGGGACGCCATGGAAGTTAAATATTGGATACGATACATACAATCATGATAATAGTTGTTTTAAACGAATAAACCAAATTTGGAGTTGCTAAGTTCCCAATTAGACATTTTATGGATAAAATTTTTGAGAGGCCTAATTATCTCCATAATAAAAATAGTTAAAGAGTGTAGGGATAAATTGAATATATATTTTTAACTCAAACATGTGTAAAGTATCAATGAGGAGACTGAGAAAGTATAAAATAACAATGTTTTATTGATGAATATACCAAGCTACAAGAGTACATACATAAGTTCAAGTTCAATAATCCTAGCTTAATAGTGGAGTTACAAATGGTAAGAAAATACTTAAAGACTTCTTTGTTATAAATAATATAAATTAAATTTTATGATAATAATTATATTGATAACAAAATTCATTTCTTAAGATGCTCTCATTTCTCATTATAATAGGGTGTCTTCCGTTTGAATCTACTGTCTCAGTAATCTTCCATAGGTTTCCTTTCCTTTTTAAGTCTCTACTTTGGTGTTTTCTAGTACAACTAAAGGCTTTAGTTGTCGATGGTGCTGTCAATGCTTAAGTATAAGGAAGTTTGATTCTTGAAGACTTTCTTGTAAATTTTGTAATTTTTAATTCCCCTCCTTCAAATTTTTACCATTATGGACTAACTTTTTGAAATTTTCAAATGGCATTTTTATCTTTTACTTTTATAGCTTCTATCATCTAATACTTGATGGAAGGTGAGATAAAATTAGTAGCTAGGCGTAAAGGATATCGAAAGGAAAATAATTGAAGGAAGTATTGAATTTTGAAGAAAACCATATTTTATTTAGGTTTGCTATCACTATTGAAGCAAAAGAAATTTTAGGTGTAAGGCCTTCTCATATACAGAGTATCCCACTTTTCTTATAGATCTAGAAGTTGAATATATGGCTAGATAAAATCAATTAGGAGAGAATCCTATAATGGATCAACATACATATTGTTCCATTTAAATACTAGTCTATAAAAAGGTTAAGTCTCTTAGCTAGATATATAGGAAAATCCAGTTCCATAGATAAGACTATAAACTTTAGAAGAAGTATATGATGCACTAGGTTATGTGTAAATGTTGAATATGAGGAGTTACTAGAAACCACCCCTTGATAAGGATAAAGGAAAATGAGGCACTAGTTAAAGACTCAATTAGATGTGTCTTATCCTTAAAAACCTATACTAAAAATACAAGGACATAAGTAAAAGGTTTATAAGAGGAGACTATGAGGAATTAATTATGATAAAGCATTCCCTATTGATGATAATAGGTTAAATGCTTTAAATATTATGGAGAGTAAAGAAAATTTTGAACAAAAAACTATTGAGAAAATAACACTAGAGTTAGTTTTAGAGAAAGGTAACGAGGCTTAAATTGTTTAAACAATTGTGCTTGGGTCAGGGAAAGGTATAAACATAAGGCAATACTGTAGGATTAAGATGTGTAGGGGCTAACAAGAGGTATTCTAAAAAACTTAGTTAAATTGTGAAGTTAGTGATATAAAGTGAGGCAACATCACAATTAGCCAAAGCAAGTTTCAAAGATCATTAAGTTAAGTTGACTTTAACCCTGATAAAGAGTGACGACAATAAGCAGACATTAAGGATTTCAAACTAAATAGTAGAAGAAAGTTAAGGAATAGATTTAAAGGATCAAATCCTACAACCCCATTATTTTATCAATAATTGTATGGAATGTGAGTAGGATTAATAGCCCCTCAAAGCAACAATCCTTAAAGGATAATATTTTGGATAATAAGGCTACTATTATAAGTATCCTAGAATAAAACTAAATTAAGAAAGACTTTTTACATTGAAGATTTTATAAAATCGGTGGTTTTTTTTATCAAACCATCAAGAGCTCCACTACAGGTGGATTATGATTGCTTTTGATTACAAATTGGTCCAATGGAAAATCATGCATTTATTTATAAGGTTCATTTTGGATAATATAAAGAAAAATATCTCTAATATTTGTGGATCTAATTTTTCTTCTAAATAAAACTGTTTTGGGGCAAAATTTAAGAGATTCAATCCATAATTCAAGATACATAGGTGATACTTGGTGATATTAATAATGTTATGCTAAGATCTTAAGCTGATGGATATGTAAGTGGTTATACTTTTAGCTTTATCGATTGTACTGAGAAGTTAAGGGTGATGGATTTAATGTTTGAAGGAAGTTTCTATCCATGGAGTAACAAACAAAGTGAAATATAACATATAAGAAAGAAGCTAGATAAGGATTTAATAAATGATGAATAACTAACTAGATTCCTTGAGAGTAAAGGCCATTTTTAGAGCCCATTATTCACTAGTCACTCCCCATTCCTCATTAAGGACATGTTGATAAGGTGTAAGAAACATTTCCCATTCAAATTTAACAACTACTTAGTTAAAGATTAAGTCTTTAGCAGGCTATCATGAGGGGACTGCCTCACTCAATACATAGGCAATAGTTGTATATAAGTGTGAGAAAATTAGGCCTAAAAAAACTCAAAATACTTAATATATAAGAAGAGGTAGTAGTACATATGGGAATTTATTAAATATAAAAGAAGTCTTTAAAAAAGTTCAGGAGAAGATGGATAGTAAACCAGTTATCCCCCTACTATTGAGCGAGGAGAGGAAGGCACTTTATGAGTACGCCAAATTAGTTGACATTCACAACTCACTACTAAAACAAAGATCAAGAGTCACATGATTTAAATATGGGGATAAGAACACCAAGCTTTTTCACAACCCAATATTAGCAAGGAGGAATATAAATAAAGTGTACTTTAGTATGATGGAAAATGGAATAGTGATAATAACTCTAGAGGATATAAAGAAGGAGGTAATCTCCCACTTCAAAAACTTAATTCGCACCATAAAAATAAAGTCTTCAATTTAATTACTGAATTCTTTATTGGTAATATTTTCTCTTAGGTGTAGCTGAACTTGTTAAATGGCCTTATAAGTGCTAGAGACATTGAGAAAGTGTTGTTTAAATTGAATCCCAAAAAGGAACCTAAACATATGGATTTAATGGATAATTCTTTTAAAAAGGCATGGAATTACATCAAATTTATAGTGATTGAGTTTATTTAAGAATTATTTAAGGGAACTAAATTTGTAAAGGAGATAAGTAAGAATTTCTTATGTCTTATGCCTAAAGTGACTTGTTTGGGCTCTCTAAGTGATTATTGGTCAATTTTATGAAATCCCATATCGGTTGGAGAGGAAAACAAAGCATACCTTATAAAGATATGGATACCTCTCCCCTAAAGACGAGCAAAACCGTGAGGGTTTGGGCTGGGCCCAAGCCCAAAGCAAACAATATCTGTGGGTGGGTGGGTTGTGTTGCTACAAATGGTATCAGAACCGATTTTCGACTCGTTGTGCTAGCTAGGCTAGGCCCTAAAGGTGTGGATAGTGTGAAATCTCACAACAGTTGGAGAGGAGAACGAAGTATACCTTATAAGGGTATGGCTACCTCTCCCCTAAAGGCGCATTTTCATGCTAGGCTAAGAAGAGCAAAACTGTGAGGGCTTGGGTTGGGCCCAAAGCCCAAAGTGGACAATATCTATGGGAGGGCGGTCTGGGCTATTACAAATTTCTTATATAAAATAATTTCTAAAATCTTGGTACCTATTATCAATGATACACAAAAAGCTTTTATTAATGGAAGATTGATTGGGGAAATTTATTTTTAACATAAGAATTATTTAAACGAAATTCAAAAAAGAATGGTATAAAAAATTATGCTACTAAGATTTATTTTTATCAGGTATATTATTTAATTAGTTGGGATTTCATACTTAATTATTGTAAGTTCTTGACTTCACTAATAAGTTTGGGAATCAGATAAGATTGTGTATCGTAACCACCTCCTTCAGTGTTTTAATTAATAAGGAGCCAACATCTTCTTTCATAAAAAGCTGAGGCAAAGGTATCCTATATCCCCTTACCTATTCATTTTGTTCATGAAGGCTTTTAAAAGGATGGTGAGATACAATATTTGGAAAAACTCTTCTTTTTAATATTATCGTAGATATAAGAAGCTAGACTATTTAACTTATCATTTTTTCAAGAATAATCTTATTTTTTAGAGAAAATGATTGTTTAATGAGCATATTAATGGCTTCCATTTGAGTTTTTAAGGAATTCTCTAGGCTAAAAGTAAATATAATTAAAATCAATTCGTTTATATCCTTGAGTGCATAATATTTAGATGACTAGTTATCTACTATCACTACGTTGTAAGTTGAACACAATTCTTTTACTTGCTTAGTATTGCCCATTTTCATTAGGAAACTCCAATTTATGGAAAGCATTTCCCTAATTAAGAAAATCTAAAAGAATTAAATTAAGTTACTAGTGTAATAAATCCTTATCTCCGATAAGGATATTATAACTTATTAAGGTTGTTCTGAACTCACTTCCCATCTACTAGTCTTCTCATTTCTTGTATCTCAAGAGAGTTAATTAAAATAGAAGAAAAGCTAAAGAGGCATTTCCTATAGGCATAAGCTAAAGATGTGAGTTTTATGGCTAAAGTTAGGTGGTGTGATGTCTATAAATAAACAACGGAGTATTAATGGGAAAGAAGATATAGATAAAATGAAGAATAACAATTATGTTTAGATTAGGTAGATATACTCGTATTTCTACAAGGATGAAGTATATGGGAAGTTGAGGAGAGAATATTTGTATGTTAGTTGTTTTGAAAACTACCAAGAATAAGGAGACCCTTAATTGGAGGAATTAAATGTATAGTAGGTAATAAAGTGGTAGCTTCATTACATTTTGATAATTGGAACAAGGAGGGTCCTCTTATCAATGGTTAAGTTAGGACCATTCTCTATAGTAGATTCCATGCCAATGATAAGGTGAAGGTTTGGTTTGGATCCAACCAATAGGAGAATTATCCATATAAGGTTATGGACATTTGACCTTCCTATAATCTAAAAATTTAAAGGGAAGATACCTATTTATGGATGGGTAATTTATATGAATATTTAACAACATATTGTGTAGGGAAATGATTAGAGGGAGGAACGAGTAGTTTAAAGTGGTATGGAATAAGCATATGTAACTTATGATTTCTTTCTTCATGTGATTAGCAGCTCGAAGTTAAGACTCTCAAAAGCTTAAATTTACTGAGATTAATAATAGATATTTCTTATGCAAGGAAGAACTTAAGTCTTTGGTATATTATTTTTTAAGTTTAGAACATCCTTATTAATTTGGAAAGAAGATTTAGAGTTGTGTTAGTTTAATAAATCATACCTTAACTACTTAGAATTCTTGATATGGTTCCAGATTAATGGAAAAACCTCTAATGACGATAAAATAGTAGAAGAGAAAATGTTTAGATCATGTATGTATGATCTAGAGAAATAAAGAAGCATTGGATGTCTCCAAAAAGTTGAGAATCCTGTGCAAAAGGTCAAGATTGAACTCTCCGATTGGATTAAAGAACATATGGTTGTCAATAATGAAGAAGGAGGGTGTAGTGGATCAATAACCTACTTTTTGGAAATCTAAATATAGTGGAACCTTGCAACGAGTTATAGTCTCCATATATGATGTACTGGATGTTGAGGGATAAGTAAGATGGTGATTATTTAATGTTAGAAAGGAGGAACTATGTTTGTGAGGCTTTAAATGGAACTAAACCTAGTCATAAATAAGACCTTTAAATAGTTAAAGACTGTAATTGAAGGAAATAGGTGGTTTACACTATTTATAAAGTTTGTTAATTGAACGTAATAATAATGTTTTGACCTAGAGCTAATAGTTGGCCACTTCGTGGGTCAAGCAGAGTCCAATTCTTGGTATCATTTTTAACAAACCTCTTTTTATTGTTTTATCACATTTTTAACTTCTAAAAATTAAGATTCATTTCATACTTTCATTATCCTTTATTATAGTTTAAAATCTTGAACAATTTTTTTGATGTTATCAAAAAAAAGATGAAGGAATTTGAGACTTATTTTTAAGATATATGGTTGCTCTCTTAAGATAAGAGTTTCAAGGGTCATTGCTAAGTAAAACTCAAAGGGATAGAGATAATGAGATATATACCTTAGTATGGGTTGTAGTGGTGGTAAAAGTCATTCATCTATGGAGTTAGTTTATAACTCAACTTGTATCTAATTTGGAATTGGAGGATGGAGAAGGACTTATAGCCATATCTGATATAAAAAAGTTACCTAGTCTTAATATATTTTCCATTAATTTGAATTCATCATTTTTTAAAGATAAACTATATTTTTATATCCTTTTAAGGATTGGTCAGAGTTGTAAATGTGACAATGCTAAATATAGCTCACCAAATCTGTGCTGGACATATTTACCACAATTAACATAGGCATTGGAAAGGAAAGGACTTGAAAAAGTAGTTTTGGAATTGCATATGATCAACATATGTAACAGATTTTAATGAGCAACTGAAGAGACTTAATAAAATATAACTTAGATGCATTTAATCATTACCTGAATATTTTAAGGGAAGGTGTACGATGTTACCAATCATTTGAATCTAAATTCCTATTAGTCGAGAAAAACATGAGTTTAAACATTCAATATATTGATCTTACCGTCTAGAGACAAACTAGTAATTTGTATGCTTGCAATAAATAGAATTATGGTGATAAAGATAAATATGAATATGAGATAATTTGTTGGAAGATAGATATTGAACCAATAATTGTGATGTGCTTGGAAAGAACAAAAAAATGCAGTGAAATGGAGAATAGTTTTAAATAAAGATGTGGCATATGAATTTTCAAAAGGTAATAATGGCAATCATAATATGAGGATTAGTGGACATCAAACCTATAATTGTTATATATAAGATCTGTCTTGTAACAGCCCAGGCTACCCACCTACAGATTTTGTCTGCTTTGGACTTTGGGCCTAGTCCAAAACCTCAAAGTTTTGCTTTTCCTAGCCTAGTGAGGAAAACGTGTCTATGGGGGAGAGGTACCCATACACTTTATAAGGTGTACTTTGTTCTCCTCTCCAGCCGATATGGGATTTCACACTATCCACCCCCTAAAGGCCCAGTGTCCTCACTGCCATACTGGCCTGGTACTGGCTCTAATACTATTGTAATAGCCCATATCACCCTCCCATAGATATTGTCTGCTTTGGTCTTTGGGCCCAGCCTAAGCCCTCACGGTTTTGTTTTTCTTAGCCCAGCTAGGAAAACGCATCTATGAGGGAGAGGTATCATACCCTTATACGGCATACTTTGTTCTCCTCTCCAATCGATATGGGATTTCACACTATCTACCCCTTCTAGGGCCCAGCCTAGCTGGCACAATAGTTCAGGAATTGAATCTGATACCATTGTAACAGTTCAGACCACCCTTCCATAGATATTGTCTGCTTTGGACTTTAGGCCCAGCCTAAACCCTCATGATTTTGCTTTTCCTAGCCTAGCTAGGAAAACACATCTATAAGGGAGAGGTATCCATACCCTTATAAGGCATACTTCATTCTCCTCTCCAACCGATGTGGGATTTCATACTATCCACCCCCCTTACGGCCCAGCCTAGCCGGCACAATGGGTCGAGAGCCGGTTCTGATACCATTGTAATAGCCCAGGCCACCCTCCCATAGATATTATCTACTTTGGGCTTTAGGCTTTAGGCCCAGCCTAAATCCACACAGCTTTGCTTTTCCTAGCCCAGTTAGGCAAATGTGCCTATGGGGGAGAGGTATGGATACCCTTATAAGGCATATTTCATTCTCCTTTTTAATCGATGTGGGATTTAACGCTATCCACTCCCCTTAAGGCCCAGCCTAGCTGGCACAACAAGCTGGGAACTGGCTTTGATATCATTGTAACAGCCCAGACCACCCTCCCATAGATATTGTTCACTTTGTGCTTTAAGCCCAGCCTAAACCCTCAAGGTTTTACTTTTCCTAGCCCAGCTAGGAAAACGCGTATGTAGGGGAGAGGTATCCACCTCTCCAACCGATGTGGGATTTCACACTATCCACCCCTATTAGGGCCAAACCCCCTTTAGGGCCTAGCCTAGCTGGCACAATGGGTCGGGAACCGACTTTGTTACCATTGTAACAGCCCAGATCACCCTCCTATGGGCTTTGGGCCCAGCCTAAACCCTCACGGTTTTGCTTTTCCTAGCTTATGTAGGAAAACGCATCTGTGGAGGATAGGTATCCATACCCTTATAAGGCATACTTCGTTCTCCTCTCCAACCGATATGAGATTTCACACGTATTCTTATTGTATTTTTTTAAAGGCTTATGATACTACTAATTGGAGATATTTACAAGAATGTTTGGAAGCTATAGGTTTACCACTACGATTCTGAAATTGGATATTGGAACGCATACAAACTTTTTATTTTAGTGTTTTGATGAATGGTATTCCATCCTTACCTTTTAGGCCTGCTAGAGGTAATAGGCAAGGGGATCCTCTATCCCTTTACCTATTTGCTTTAGCTATGGAAGGGATATCTAAAATGATCTCTAAAATTATCAGCAAATTCCAATATCATTATAAGTATAAAGACATCAAATTGATATATATAATATATGTAGATGATTTGATGCTCTTTAGAAGTGAAGAAAACCATTTTATCAAAATTTTTCTCAACATCTTGCATACTTTATTATAACGTTTTGGTCTTAAAGCGATATGGAGAAACATATATACATATATACATACATACATATACATATATATATATATATATATATATATATATATATATGTATGTATGTATGTATGTA
>JAOSBN010049097.1:0-45045 GCA_027563595.1 Erythroxylum suave | reverse complement strand
ATACAAATAATAAATTTAATAATAATCAAATTATTAATAAGTAGATAATTAATATTAAACTAATAATATTAATCAATGTCATAAGATTAATCAAATTAATATATTGATACTTATTATTCATAATTAATACTTACTAATTATATTCAAATTCTCAAATTAACACAACAATTACAAAAAAAATTTCAAACATCATAAAAGGCATTTTATCGAACACCTCATAGGCAATATGAGTAATCTCATTCTAACTACAAATCCATTGCATTTTTCCATTATTTACTAACAATAACACATATAAATAACAAATAAACCAATAATTACACAAAAAACTGCAAACATCAACAATAATCAAGCAAGATTTTATAACCAAACACTCACGTTTAACACTAACCACATGCTTTTTTGTAGAAATAACACAACCATAAGAGAGTTTACCTCAAACTATGCATGTTGAGTAAGACAACAGTCAAAAAATGGTCGAAAAATGCGAGAGAATGAGTCAGAAAACATAGGCGATCGCGAGGAGGGAAGAGAAAAGTGCGCGGGGGGGAGGGGAGGGAACGACGACCGAGTTAAAGACGCTAGATTACTGACGGAACGCAATATTTAGTCGGTAATCTAGGTTTTCCACCGTTGTATTCACGACAAATCTGCCAATAGTTACCGATGAAATATTATGTTCTGTCGGTAAAAGGGCAGCAATTTTATTCAATGAGAAACTTAAATACTGACGGAACACAAATTTCGTCGATAATCTAGGGTTATCTTAACAAAACATGGACTAAAGACACTGACAGTTACCAACAGAATAGAAAATTTCGTCGGCGAACGAGAAGTTGGAAAACCAAAGCATCGACGGAATGCAAATTTCGTCGGTAATCTAGGGTTGTCCCAACGCATCGTCGGCCCAAGATGCCAACAGTTACCGACAGAAACTGGTTTCTGTCGGTGATTAAAGCTTATCATTTCGTCTTCAACGAAACGATGACGTTTGTTAACCATTTACCAACGGAAGGCTGTGTCCGTCGCTATTTAAGTTACCAACTATTGTGATGGAAGAAGGATTCCATCGGCAAATGGAAGCTTTAACCGACGATACGTTAACCGTCGGTAAATCGACAAAGCTAATTAATCGCGGGAGTAATTCCCGCATTTATTACCGACGGAAGATACTATTCTGTTGGTATATATACCTACAGTAACTTTTCCTTCGATATGCATTCGAAGCAATTAAAATGTGGGAATGGTTCTCGCATTTTTTTTCGACGCGGTAAGTTTTGTCATCGCTGTATGCCATCGGAGATTTTGTGCGAAATTCTTCCCCCTAGTTTTGCTGACGGATGTACTTTCCGTCGCTAAATTCACTGTAGTTACCGGCGGAATATTATTTTCCGTTAGTAAATAGTGACAAAATTATTTCCGTCGAAAATATTCCGTCGCTATTCAGTGATTTTCTTGTAGTGTCCTATAAGTGTATAAGACATAATATCACAAATTTTAAGCTACAGGATTTGGCCATGAAACTTCTGACACGGTTACTTCTTTTATTATCCACATAAGTTTTCGTTTGCATTTTCTAAGGCATTTAATGCCCTTGACCCAATACTTACACCTTTCAAAGCATAATTGAACACATTTTAATCCAAGAACATTAGGCCACTACTCATCAATCTAAGCAATTATTCAAGTTTACTCTAAGTAAACATGAAAGTTTCTTTCCAACACACACCATCAAAATCCTTAAATCCTAAGCCAAGTTCACTTACGCATTTTATCAAACACCTAAAGGCATAAACTTGAAAGCCTCCTTCTAATGTACTTCTTCCTCATGTTTGAACATCAATTCTTGTTATACATACACAATTAACTTCATAAAGTTCATTTAAACCATCAATTTCAAAAGATATTCACAATTTTACCAACTTTCACCAAATAGATACCATTTCGGTTTCAGATTTGGCTTAAAGAAACCTCTCCATGACTCTTTTCATTCACCTAAACCATGTTGCCTGTATACTTAAGCATGGAGAACAACATAACTTAACACCAAACTTAAAATCATAATATAGAGAGAGATGAGACAAATTTAGCTAAATTTTCCTTTGGTGTTATCTTCAAATCCTTTGAGAATTTCTCAAATCTAATGATAGATTTGAGTTACTTGGCCCCAAATTAACTTAGAACACCTTGGTTTGGGTTGGAAAATCAAAACCTTGGTGGAAATTAGTGATGGCCTAATATTTCCTCTTCTCTTCCTCTTGTTCTTTCTTCTCCTTTCTTTTTAATTAAAACTAAGTGTTCTTAATATTGATTGGGGTGTGCATGGCCACAACAAGGAAAAGGGTCTAGAATTTGACTCTTCTTTAACCAAATATAGTGCATTTACTCTTTTGCCCTTAGCTTATGTGAAATTACCTTTACAACCTTCAAACTTTCCTAAATTTGCAGTTAAGCCCAAAATTTGAGAATGATCAAAAGTTTTTTTTTCATTTTGGTCCTTGGAAATTTTCAAATTATAATTAAGCCCCTTAACTTTATAAAATTACATTTTGGTTCTGCAAGAACTAAAAATTACTAAGTCCCTTATGTACATCAACTTTTTAAATTAAGCTTTCTAATTCTCCAATAAGTCTATTGATCATGTTTAATCACCTTTAAGGCATCAGAATACCTTTAACTCAGCCACCGTGGCCATATCCATCCAATGGAATTGCTTTTACACACTTAGAAGCTTATATGTCATAAATCTCCAAGATTTCACATACTGATGAACTTTAAGTTCATATAAGGGCATATAACATTGTATATCACTGGAATATATATACCAAAAGGATTCAAATACATTTTTGAACTCATATACAACTATATGTATGCCAATATATAGCAGTATGTCTAAGTATAGAACAATTCAAAAAGGGCTTAAAGAGTCCGGGGTTACAACATGTCTGGGGTTGCCAGGCAGAAATAAGGATTTATAATCCACAAGAAAAGAAACTGGATGCAAGAACAGTCAATGGCTATTTCATTAGTTATCCATAAAAATCTAAAGGGTATAGATTTTATTATCCTCACCATAGTACAAGAATTGTTGAAACTGGAAATGCTAGGTTTATTGAGAATGGTAAAAGAAGTGGGAGTGACGTTTCACAAAATGTGGAAATCAAGGAAGTTGGGTATAGATTTTATTATCCTCCCTACAGTACAAGAATTGTTGAAACTGGAAATGCTAGATTTATTGAGAATGGTGAAACAAGTGGGAGTGACATTTCAAAAAATGTGGAAATCAAAGAAGTTAGAATACAAGTCCCTTTGACTCGTGTTCCCACTACTTAAATTGTTGTTCCTCAAATTGTTGCACCACATAACAATTGTGAAGAGAAACAAATATATGCTCGACATTCAACATGAACCTGCAATAAAAGAACCACAAGAAATAGCATTAAGAAGATCCCAATAAGAAAGGAGATATGTTATTCCAAATGATTATGTGGTTTATGTACAAGAGTCGAAAGATGACTTAAGAATTAATGATGATCTAGTTTCATTTTCACAAGCCATTAATAACGTTAACGCTAATAAATGGTTAGATGGAATGAAAGATAAGCTTAAATTCATGGAACATAATGGTATTTGGGACCTTGTATAATTACTGGAAGGATGTGAGAGATTTGGATATAAATGGTTTTAAGACAAAGCGTGACTCTCATAGCAACCTTGAACGTTACAAGGCTAGACTTGTTGCTAAGGGTTTTACTCAAAAAGATGTCATTAACTATAAGGAAACATTCTCACCAATTTCCAAGAAAGATTCTCTCAGAATTATCATGGCACTAGTGGCTCATTATGATTTAGAGCCACATCAGATGGATGTAAAATCTACTTCTCTAAATGGGAATTTAGAGGAAAATGTATATCTAGATCAAGCAATGGGTTTTTCAATTGAAGGGATAGAACATGTGGTGAGTAAACTGAAAAAGTCAATATACGGACTTAAACAAGCTTCTTGCCAATGGTATCTTAAGTTTAGTGATACTGTTGTTTCCTTTGGTTTTAAAGAAATCATTGTTGATCAATGTATATATTTGAAGGTTAGTGGGAGTAAGTTTATCTTTTTGATTCTGTATGTTAGTGACATTTTACTCACAACTAATAATCTTGGTCTATTAAGTGAGACTAAGTTGTTTCTCTCTAATAACTTTGAAATAAAAGATATGGAAGAGGCAAACTATATGATCGAAATACAAATATTTCAGAATAGAGCACAGGAATTATTAGGTTTGTCTCATAAAGCATATATTAATAAAGTTTTAGAGAGATTCAGAATAGATAAATGCTTATTGTCTCTAGTTCCAATTTAGAAAGGAGACAAATTTAGTCTCATGCAATATCCAAAGAATGATATGGAATAGAAACAGATAGAAGGAATTCCTTATGCATCTGTTGTTAGGAGTTTGATGTATTCTCAAATGTGTACAAGGTTGGACATTAGCTTTGCAGTTGGTATGCTTGATAGATACCAATGTAACCTAGGATTGGATGATTGGAAAGCTACAAAGAAAATTTTAAGATATTTACAAGGGACAAAAGATCACTTGATTACTTATAGGAGGTTTGATCATCTTGAAGTAATTGGATATTTAGATTCTGATTTTTCTGGTTGTGTTCTACTAGAAAATCTACATCTGGCTATATATATCTTTTAGCCAAAGGAGCAATATCATGAAAGACTACGAAGCAATCAATAATTGTTGCATCCACCATAGAAGTTGAATTTATGGTGTGCTTTGAGGTAATGGTTCAGGTTAAGTGGTTATGAAACTTTATTTCAGGACTTTGAATAGTCGACTGTATTATCAGGACGTTGAAAATTTACTTTGATAATTTCGTAGCAGTTTTTTTTTTCTGAAAATAACAGTATTCCAAAGTGTTAAACATATGGAATTGAAATACTTTGTAGTTGAAGAAGATGTTAAAAAACGTAGAGTGTAAATTGAGCACATTAGCACTAATCTTATGATTGCTAACCCTTTGACTAAGGGATTACTGCCCAAAATGTTTATGGGGCATATTGACAGTATGGGTATTATTGCTAAGTAGGCATTAATGCATATTATCATGATGATTATGTTTTAATGTAATTGACATTCTAAGCTCATAATGCATATTATCATGATGATTATGTTTTAATGTAATTGACATTCTAAGCTCATTATTGAAATTGTTTTCAATCAATTCTGTGTTTCTCATTTACTAATCATTTCACGGAGAAGATGGAAGATGTTTAAATAACATATAACAGCCATGACTCACGTTAGTTCTAATTCTTGATTATGATGACTAATGTATTCAATTCACATTAAATTTAAATGACTTATGCAGAATGTTACATGAGTCAAGTGGGAAAATGTTGGATTATTAATGTCTTATGTAATAAATTTTTATAAAACTTAATACCGACATGATGGGTGTGGTAGTTAAGAGGTGGTTTTCTAAAAAAAACCCACTTATAACATCACGTTTTTTGGTCCTATCCTTACCTATTAAGTTGTTTATGTCGATAACCATCAAATAAGGAGAAAGAGCAAAAGTCATAAAGAAAGGAGAAAGAATAGAAACACGAAAAAGAATTAACATCAATCGATATTTATGGATCAAGGTATAATAATTTATATGTGATAATTATATTTAAAATCATGTATAATCATACAATGAAAAGCAAGTATTTAACATTTTTGAGACTAATGTAGAATTAATCGCCAAAAGCTAACTT
The DNA here is from genome assembly GCA_027563595.1 of Erythroxylum suave. Taxonomy (NCBI): domain Eukaryota; kingdom Viridiplantae; phylum Streptophyta; class Magnoliopsida; order Malpighiales; family Erythroxylaceae; genus Erythroxylum; species Erythroxylum suave. The sequence continues at coordinate 39,278 of JAOSBN010049097.1, read as the reverse complement.
TAGACGAAGTTCTATGTAGCGGGGGGCAATGGGATTTTGCGAGAGCTTGTGAGCTCTTTGCTGTTTATTAGAAAATGAAGTGCAGCACTTGTGACTAAGAAGTAACATCTGTTGATATTGAACCATCCAATTATGGTATCTAATCTACATATAACTTGCGTTTACGTAGTTAATTCCCTATAATTTTAATAAACTGCAATTCCTATATTTACTTGACATATACTACTAAAAATATTTATAAAAAATTAATATTTATAAGACATTGAGGCAAAATATTACTTATTTTAAATAAATGTATTTATAAAATTTAAAACTAATTATATCTTCATATTTCTAAATAAATACATTCATAAAATCATTTATAATACATTTATAAAATCAAAATAGAATTAAATAAACTTTATATTTTAGTTTTTTAAAATTTAAAATTTGTTTATATACTATTAAAGAATTATTTTTTATTTTATAGAAAAGTATAAAACAATAAAGACAAAGTATATATAATGAAAATAAACGAACTAAAACTATTCAATAATGTAATGTATTAAATATTTTTGACTTTGGATGAAGTCAAAATGAATTTTCAAAAACCGAGACACAATATACACTATATTAAATAAATACATGCATAAAGTGATATCATATGAGTTTATTTCTTTTTTAGATTCTAAATTAATACATCATGTGTGTGCAAGTTTTCATGCTCTATAAGAAGGTTTATTTAATTAAAACTTACTAAATATTATACTTTTATTATAATAATTAAAATATAACATAAAATTATAAAAAACGTATTAAATATTATTTTTTCATATTCGAATGATTTTTATAATTATCTTTTAGATTTATGCACTATGAGAATACATTGGACTTTTTGAAATGGCTTTTTTAAAGTTATAATACAATACTTGTATATTTTATATGTTTCTTGAAATTAAATATTTAAAATTCTTTATATCTAATTATGAATATGTACATGATTAATTTGTTTAATATTCCATTAAATTTATGGTAAATTAATATTTATATGAAAATATATAAGTAAAATAGAGTTAATTCTCTAGAATTAACTGCCGAGTACATTGTAAAATATTTATTTTAAAAATGTAAGGGATGATTAGGGCGTTCTGAAGCATTACATTGCAAACGGATCTTTCTCTCTCTACTTCTTCCGCTTCCCTTTGTAGATTGATAAAGAAGGAAGTGAACATCTGCGGAATTTGCATACACATAGCTTTTTGAGTTCTTCCCACCTTGGTTTGCTTAATTGTACCGCTGCATATTCACCTCATTTTGGTTGTGGTGTGTTTCTTTATCTTCTTTTTTCTTGTTTTCTTTCATTCATCTGTGCGACCTCATCACAAAGCTCTCAATTTCGCAAGGCAAACAAAAGAAAACTCTTTTCTTTTTTCCTACCCTGTTCTTAGATTCGAAAACCTTTATCTCTGTATTGAAAGAACCAAGTTTTGGGGCACAAAGAAGTGAGATTTTCCAATATCTTCACTTTTTTGAATTTGTTTAGGTTTCCAAACTAGTTATTCCATAGATTGTTTTCAAAATTTTCCATTTCCAGTTTGCTGTTTTGAATGTATCATACTTGGTGACATATATGTAGTTTCCGATGCTTTGATTTTGATGTTTAATATTATGACTTGTGGATTTGTTCGTTTAGTATCTGGTGATCTGTTGAATGATTTTTAGGATATTCATTCCACAGTTTGGTTAGTGAATTTGGATCTGAATCTTGTCCCTCCTCTTTGCTTATTTTCGTTCACTGTAGATTTTCTCTTTCCATCAAGTAATTGTTCAGAATTTACGAAGATTGTAGTTAGTAAAAACTGTCTAGATTATTTTTTAGTGTTGAAAATCGTTCCTTCTTTAGGTGTCACTCGTGTGCAAATCCTTTGACCCTATGAACTGAAACTTCCTACTATTAAAGGACTGGAAAAATTGACGATTTATGGTAATTTTCATGATTTTGGGGTATTTTTGCATCTAGGTTGATTGATGATGTTCATTATTTATATGCAATTAGATGCGGTAGCATATAAATCTTTGTTTCTTAATATTTGTATAAATTTAGAGTTAATTTCTTAAACATTTTGCAATTATCTAGTTGTTTTTAGTGGTTCAATTTTGGATCATCTAATTTACATCATCGTTTGGTCGTGTGTACTTGAGGTTCTGATAGTCTTTTATTGTGATGCCCTTTTAGTGATTCAATATCATTCTTGCTTTTCTTTCTTGATTATTATTAGATTCGTTTAGGGTTTGTTAGACGTTTCTTCTTTAGCTTTTGTTAGGCATTAGAACAGGAGTAGTGACTTTGAACTCTGATGTGAGTACAAAGGTTAATCCTTTAATGAGTTTCAGGTGTATAAGAAGTAAAGATGTTGAAATATAACGAATAGGTTCTTAGAACATCGGGTCCTTTATAGAGAAGTCTTTAAAATCAGTTGAGACTTTAGACAAGCATAAGATTTATATAGCGTACATTCAGGAAACAAGGTAGTCAGGGGCTAAAGCAAGAGAGATTAATGAGTTTAAACTTTTGTATTTTAGGGGGTTTGAGACAACATAATGGGTTAGGTATTTTGGTTATCAAGGAACTAATACAACATGTTGTGGGGTAAAAAGTACTAAAGATAGGATTATGTCCATAAAGGTTATGGTGAAGGGTGCCGTTATAATGTGGTGTTTACTTATGTACCTCAAATAAGGTTGGAAGAACAACTTAAGAGCCATTTCTAGGAAGAGATAGATAAAGTGATTTAGCAAATACCTCAGGATAAGGGAATTATTCTAGGAGGAGACTTTAATGATCATATAGGAGTAACTTCAATGGATACTCATGGACTCATGAGGGTTTTAAGTACGATGAAAGAATGTTTGCGGGACCATTTTATTGGATTTCAAAGTAACGCTTATTGAGGAAGTTTTAATTATAATAAAACTCCCAGTACCTATAAGTATACAGATTATAAAATTGTAATATCAAAAGTTATCGATCCTATGAGGTATAAGTAAAACTAATTGAACCTAACTTTATCTAAGGTAATAAAAGATAGTTTGAGTGAAATAATAAAAACAATCAAATAATAAATATCAAGTTAGCTACTACAATTAATTAAGGATGATCAAGGATGAATGTATAGGATCTATTCTTTAGTTATTTTGTTCCCCTAATAATTATTGGACCAATTAAGTGTTGATTCTAGATTATCTAATTTTTCATTACTCTCTATTAAGACCTAGCCAATTAGCCCTAATTCAATATGAAAACTCTAGAATTTGCAACCTCTCGATTCACAAAACTTTCCTAAAATTTCACCTAGATTTGAAGTTAATCTATTGAATAATCAAGTTCTCACACAAGATTTCTCTTCGAATGATGGTTGATTTGTAATCTCGTGAGATAGTCAATCACCATCTCTCATTTCACAAATTAATTATATTACTTTTGACTCACTCTTTTGATTTATTGCCAATATATATTGTCACGAACTTAGTCTTTTACCAATGAACCGCACGACACTTAATGGTATGTGTCACAACTAAGTCATCCTCTCCCTTGAATGCTAGAAATAAAGCTAGCATAAGTTAGTAAAGATGCAAGATAAAACAAGAGCATAAATGAGGAAACTTGGAGAATGCTTTGATTGCCCAAGAAAGCTTTATAAGGCAATTGTTAAGAACTTCTATGCATGTCACAAATGAACTCGCCTCGGCTATTTATAGCCTTCCACCACCTTAATGGATGGTTAGAATTCATTTGATCCAAGAGCAGACAATCATCTAGAATTCTTTACATTACTCTACATACTTCATGTACATTATGTACATATCTACAACATTCTAAAAGCTTCAATAATGTTCCATAATGTTCCATAAGCTTCCATAGTGTTCTACCATGTTCTAGAAGCTTCCAGGTCTTCTATAAGATTTCTAGAAGCTTCAAGAATCATCCCGAAGATTCGAACATGCTTTAGAAGACTCTTTTAGATTCAAACCTCATCTTGTGGGCTTTAAAACATGCCGAATTTGACATTCTCCTCCACACATTTAGGTGACGCCCTCATTGTGTCCTCGTTGTAGTCTATGTTCATATCCTTGCAGTCTTGTAATGTGAGCTCATGCTCCCAACTCACCTCGCTATCAGGTAATCCCTTCGATTAAATGCAACTCTAAATGTGAAGAGTAATGTCAAAAAGTAGGCTAGTTTGCCAACTTTTTATCTACAGGAAAAGATCCCTTATATCGTCTTACTAGCCCTTTATGCACCTTGGCAAACCGTTCACTTTGATGGAGAAGGAGCTTCACCATCACTAAGTCTCTTTCCTCAAACTCCAAATGTCTCCTCTTAGTATCAACCCATTTTTTCATTTGCTTAGCTGCTCTAGCCAAGTATGCTCGTGCCATGTCCATCTTTTTATGCCAACCCTTAGCAAACTTAATCGTGGTAGGACTAGGACCTTTATACCCAATTGCCAAAGTGTTAGGAGTCATAGATTGTTGTACTGTGACAATCTCAAATGGACTAACTCCAATGGACTCGCTCTTCTACAAATTGTAAGATAATTGGGCAACATCAAGCAACTTAGCCCAATCATGTTGGTTGACACCCACATAATGCCATAAAATAACTCCAACAATGCATTTGCCCTCTCGGTTTGGCTATCGATTTAAGGATAAAAGCTTGTAGAGAAGTTGAGCTCAGACCCCAATAGCTTGAATAACTCAATCTAGCTCAAGCAAATATCTCGATCGCTCACAATCGTCTTTTGTAGGCCCTAATATTTCACCACATGTTGAAAGAATAGGCGTGCTGCATCCTCGGCTATGAATTTTGTAGGCATTAGGATGAACACTCCATACTTGCTAAATCGATCCACCACTACCATGATGTTGCTACATCCCTCATATTTTGGTAGGCATGTGATGAAATCCATTGAAATACACTCCCAACGCTTCTTAGAAGGGGCAATGGCTCTAGTAACCTAAATTGCTTATTTTGATCCACCTTTTCTTATTGGCACACAAGACAAGTCTTCACATATAGATCAACATTGTCATGCATTTGGAGCCAATAGTATGCACGCTTTACAAGGGCCAACATACAATGAACATTAGGATGCCTGTTGATGATAAAAACTATCTACTTGTTTTACGCTCAAAAATTGCAAGTGAACGGGCCATGACTTGTAGTTAAATAAAACGGATATCGATCCCACATGGATTGATGCCTAGACACTGCTTAATTTAGATACAACTTTGTTTACGAAATGAAATTGTTAAATGTGAATAATCTGGAAAATTTTAATTAAAATTAAAAGACTAATGTAAATAATGGACAATATCGCAATTGTAGAAAATCTGAATTCAAGAATCTAAATGCTAGATATTACTTTTTCCCTACTTTGTCTCCCTTCTATTTTATTGATTGAATTGTGCCTCACCATAGATTTTCGAATGTCCTAATTACCCTCTCTCAAGGTGTAACTATTTGTCCCTAAGAAAATTAACGAGAATCGATTAAATGATCTTTCAACATACCTAATGACTCTACTGATTCAACTAGTTATTAAGCTATCCTATTGGTGATCAATTGACTAGTTGAGACTTCTCTTCTAATTATTCAGTTAATGTGATGATTGCTAGTCTATAGGTTGCCAACTCTCGTTGTACAATCCTACATGAATCTCATCTCACTTACTCTCTCAATTTGTTGCAAAATGACAATTAAGAACAACAATCAACAAAGACAATTACATTCAATTCAATAAAATAGGAGTTTTAACAAAATAGTTCAAAAGCAATCCATAAAATAAAATCAGCCTAACATAGTCTCCATAACATCATCAACATTCAAATAGATCATTTTTACAAAGAATAGAAGAGATTAGAAAAACAAAAAATTGAATAGAAATACTTTTTCTCTTCTTTGCCAAAATATAGAATTTTGGTGTTGATGTGATATTTTGCCCAATCTTGATGATGATCCCTGTCTTCAATCCTTCCTCATTGCTTCAAACATGTGTTCTCCACTCAAGGATGATGTTTCCACATGTGGGTGTCATCCTTTTGAAGATGGAGGCTTAATGATGCTTAAATAGTCCAAAAATCTTAAATTTAATAAAGCCCCGCATTAAGCCTCAGATTATAATTCCCACTTTCCTGGGAATTTGCATGATTCCCATGAGCATTGGAATTGGACACAGATTTACTCTTCTTTTCTTCTTCTCTTTGATCTTTTGCTCAACCTCTTAGTTGCTCCCTCTTCTTTCCTACATATGCAATAGTCAATTCTTACCCTCAATTAACATCCAACACACAAGAACAACAATGGAAATCAAACTTAATGAAAACATGCAAAATGAATCCTAAAAGAAAACAGTAAACAATAATTGTGCTAGAAAACACATATTAATTACCTATAAAAACATGTGCTAATGCAAACTTATCAACATCCCCATACTTGAATATTTGCTTGTCCTCAAGCAAAACAAATACAACCAATTAATTCTATCACTTCATTTTCTCAAAGATCAAAACATACAATCCCATAAATTTAAGCCAACTCAACTATCAAGTTAATGGACATATCATGACTAGTTTTTCATTGGTGTACATGAGGAAACTCACAATTGGCACAATCACCCAACAATAAGTAAAGATGCACAAATGAATCTTCCTCATGATTTTCACTCATTTTTCTTAAGTGTTTAAAGGATAGTGTTTTGCTCAAACTTTCTATAGAAAACTACACTACCATAGGCTTACTAATACACCAATTTTCCTCTACAAGGATTGCATGCATAAATAAAACAAAAGAACTTGTTTAAGTTTCTAATGTGGTAAGGGTTAAGGTGGGTCAAGAGAAGGGAAAAAGGGTTAAGCATAAGCATAAGTAAAGTAACAAACGAATAAAATGGGATAATAAAACATAACTCCGAGATATCCAAACATAACTAATGTAATATTCCTTTTTCTTTTTCTTTCTTTTTCATTTTTCATTTTTCATTTTCTTTTATGCAAAGGAGAACTATGAATAAAAAATAGCACGATTATATTCAATGTAGTCCACAGGTAGAAATATACTCAACTTATCTCGATAAAAATTTCGCACAATCCTAACTAATGTTTTGCTTAATACTTTACTAAGCATGTGAAAGGGTCAGATAATGAAGTTTAAGGTTTCAAAATTTTCGGGTGTTCTTAAGAAATAAAAGGTTAAGGCTCAATGAGGGTAGCAAAGGATAATTAACGGGTAGGTTATTGAAGCCAAGGGTTAACATAAAAAGGGCCTAGTTTAGCTCTATTAAGCATCCATCTAGTAAACTGAAGCTGATTCAACGCAAGTTCTGAATGTAATAACCTACCGAAGTAACACTCAACAAAGAAATGAAATGACTATAGACGGAGTCATATGACTTAATCCTCACTTTAGCTCAAATGAAAACTCATTATGCATCTCTAAACTACCTCATTGATTAAATGTCAATTTGTGACTAAACTTATGTAACCAACTACTTTTCATCACTCTATATGGTTCACTTTCTACTCTAGTAGCCTAATATAAGTTCAAGCATGCATTCAATCTAATTCCAACTAACTTGACAAAATCTTATGATAATATTTATCAGAGTGAATCAAATACGATTCTATTGCTAACACAAAACACAATTGCTGACACAAAACACATATAATATACCTAAACATGCATCCTATTGAATGCAAAATTTTGTAAAAAATTGTAATTGAGAAAGTTAATGTCACCTTCCCACATTTAAAGTTCACATTGTCCTCAATATGACAAGTCAACCCCCAAGTGAGTGAAAATGACATTAAACTAAATAAAAATGAAAACAATACAAATAAAAGAAATTGAAACAAGCAAATGATATAAAACTAAACAAAAGAAAATGAATTCAATCCACACTTAAAGAAATTAAAACTAAACAAAAAACATAGCACACACAAATGATATGAAACCAAATAAACATGAAATGAAATGAAATCACACAAAATTAAAAGTTAAAGGGTAAGAAAAGCTTGTTTAGAAGATGGTGGCGACGGTGATGGTTTCGGAGCTTCAAAATTACTCCGTTAACAAAAGTTGAGGAACTTTCTCTTCAAACTTCGTTGCTCCTTATGAACCTGCCGCATTTGAGTGCTGAGTTCATCAAGTTGGGATGTCATCTATTGATGGTTTGTAGCTTTTTCATTGAGAATTGGTTGATATCGGTAAACTGTCGCTGGTTCCCTCAGTTCCTCTTCCACTGTTTCCTCCTCTGGCTCTGGAGTTTCACTGAATGTAGAGGGTCGATTTGCAACTATACTACCACCCCTCCTACTCCTCACTATAGTGCACGTCTGAGGATTATGGAGTTTTATAGATTGGACCTTCACAATCTCAAAACGTCTCAAATAGGCTATGTCAAAAATATCATGGGGAATAGTATGCAAATTCTCCATATTAACATTATAAACTGTACCCAAAGTAGAAACAATATGAGCCATCCTAGTAGACATATTCTTTTTATTAACCACACTCATTAATCATCAAAAAATTCTATAGGGTGTCTTGATTTTAAGCTTTCAATCCATACACCATAAAAAAAAAGTTTTTTAGCTAAGCATTCATTGATTTTCTTTTTATTAAATACAGTTAGGCACATAAATTTGTGTACAAGTAAATGCCCAGCCCTCCAGATTAGAGAATTAGGTGCATTACGTGAATCAAAATCTTCTTCACCCGTGAGAGTGTTCCAATAAGCATTGACATCAAAATCCACGTGAAAATCTAAAATTTTTGTATTCAACAAATTAAACAATTCATGCATGAAAGAATAATAAAGTTTAAAAACATTTCCACCTAACCTAAACCAAATCAATTTCATTTTAGAGTCGTATCTAACTATTGAAAAAAACTCCAGGGTTATGGTGGTATAATTAGGTACATCACACCGAATAAATCTGTTTCACCCTATGTTTGAAGTTAATTGCTTAAGTTGGCATCTCACTCTTATATTTTCTAACACTTCAAAATTAAAATACTAGGGAGTGACTATAGCTCTATGCCAAAAGTCACGGAAACACACACCTTCTTCTTTCGAATAAATCAGAAATGGGGCCCAATAAGTTACTGCTAAATTGGTTTTTCCTCCGCCGAAACTTAAAGGCGGAGTTTATCAACCAGTTTTCGAACCCTTATCATCTTTGGTGGAGCCATTGTGAGAAGAAAATATGCAAAAATGAAAGAGAGAGTGTGAAATTTGACTTTTAGAGAGAGGAAACAAAAATCTCACCTTTACCGTATTGTTTGGAAGGATCAATGCATGAAAAGATGAAACAATGTAAGATTAATGGAAAGGGGTGACGAAAATACCTAGAATATAGGTGAAGATTGAAGATTTTTACAGAGTGGGATGAGAGAAAACCATGGGTTAGAGAGAAAGAGAGTGAGTTTCCCTCCCTCTCTTTCCTCTTAACCACATTAAAAATTTCACACACTCTCTCTCTAACCACGAGTATGGGATGCCTCTTTAGAAACTTTCTGAAGAGGATTCCCATGTCTGTAGGAATCAACACAATTCCCACGAACTGGGTTTTCTCTCCAGAAACTTTCTGGAGAGATTTTTGGTGATCCTTACAATTTCAATCCTTCTTCTAAGCTTATATGTACTCTCCATAATCCCAAAACCTACAAACACATCAAGATAATATCATGAACAAGAACTTTGAAATGAAAATAAATTGAAATTCAAACAAAATGAAATTGAACATCATTCATATCCAATTCAAAAAAATGATCAAACCAATGATGTCAAACAAAAACTAGGCAAAAGCATTTAAAAGGGAATAACAATCATAGGTTGCCTCTCATGCAACACTTTTTTTTACTATCGGTAGCTTAACTTCCCTTTATGCTCATGGTGGCTCAAATGACTGATTTGGTGCCCATACAGAAATTGATCTCAAACTTTATGGATGAACTACCCTATTTTAGATTCCAACTTCATTATTGTTTTCCTTTCTTCATCTTCTTCTACGCGTTCATTTCTTTTTCGTAGCATTCCCGGGGTCCTCAATATTTTCCCATCCTCCTAAGAGTTTGGGTTCCTTGATATCCATTGGGGGTGGTGTAGGATAATAATATTTCTTTGATACCTCGAATGTCGATTGCTCCTTTCCTACTCTCAGTATTAACTCGCCCCTATCAACATCAATAATCGCCCGAGTAGTTTCTAGAAATGATCACCCTAAAACTATAGGAGTTTCCTCATTGTCACTAATGTTCAGTATGTAGAAATCCATAGGGAAGGTAAACTTATCAATGTGTAGTTGCATATTCTTGATAATCCCCTTTGGTAAATGCACCATTCTGGTAGCTATCTTTATTAATGTCTTGGTAGGCTCTTGCTCTTATAAACCCAACTTCTGACGGAATGAGTATGAAATCATGTTGATGCTAGCTCCCAAATCTACAAATGCTTGATCTATCGTAACTCCATTTTTACTACATAGAATGAAGAAATCCCCCGGGTCTTCTTTCTTTTGTGTTACTTATGGATTTTCTTCTGATATGGGCTTGATAATCTCTTCCTTCAATGATTCCTTTAATATGAGCTTTGTCTGGAGTTGATTTGTTATGTTATTCATCTTACTTAACTCCCTTTCCTTAGAATTCCTAGCTACTCCACATGCGGATGACTATAACTGAGTGAAAATTTGGTGTGGAAGTCTAAATTGAAGTTCCCTAATGGGCTTGCTTATTGGTCCACTCGGAAGTATTTCCAATGTTGTTTGTTCTTCTTGCTTGTCTCCATTTTTCTCCCTATGTTCACTTTTTTTCTTCTCTATCTGAATAATGACCATGATTCTCTTCTCTGATTCAGCTCGGTGTTGTTTGGTAGGCTACCTGCATTTCGCGAAGATAAAGCATTAGTTAGCTGGCCTACCTGAACTTTAAAATTGTGGATGGATGATGCATGATTCTTTAAAATTTGATCAAATTTTGATTTCATCCTCTTCTAATTTTCCTCCTAGCTTGCATGCATCCTTTTGTTATTGTCCTCTTGTGCTGTCGGTTTGGACCCCAAGACTTCCATCATCTTATCCATTTTGCATTTCAATGCTTGAGTCGATCTTGTTGGAATCCTGAAGGCCCTTGTGGTCTTTGTTGACTACCTGCATTATTATTACTCCAAGAAAAATTTAGGTGGTTTTTCCAACCTGGATTATATGTGTTTGAATAAAGATTATTACCTTGTTATGGATGGCCTAGGTAACTTAGCTATTTAGTGCCACCAACTCCCACTAGAAAACATTCTGCTGAGCTATGGTTGTTCTTCCCACACAGCTTATATTGTGCTTGCAATGCCTTCACAGTTGAGGTAGTCGCTCCTTATATATTGTTTATCTACTTCGTAAATGCCATGATTTGAGCCTGCAAGGCAGTAATTGAGTCAATAGGTATCATAACTTTCTATTCCTCTTAGCCTTGTCCACTCCTCTCGCTTGACCATATGCAATTGTTACTTGCTAACTCTTCCAATAAATCATATGTTGCTTCCACTATCTTCCTCATCAGTCAACCTCCAACTGCTACATCAATGGTCCCTCTTGTTCTGGGATTCACTCTATTATAGAATGTTTGAAGCAGAAACTTGTTCAGGAGGTTATAATGTGGACAGGTTCTTTTAAGTTCTTTAAATCTCTCCCAAGTTTCATAGAGAGATTCTTCATAGAGAGATTCTCCATCGCTCTGCTAGAAATTTGTTATTTCCTTGATAATCCTCATCATCTTTTTCAATGGGAAGTACTTGGCAAGGAGTGCTTGGGTGTGCTGCTCCCAATTTGTTATCTGGCCTGAATTCAAGGAATTGAACCACACTTTAGTCCGACCCTTCAACGTGAATGAAAATAGTCTCAACTTCACTGCATCATCGGACATTCCATTGAATCTGAAAGTATCACAGATCTCTAAGAAGTTTGCAATATGAGCATTCGAATCCTCTTTAGATAGCCTATAGAACTGCACACTATTTTGTAGAAAGTTGAGGCTTTATCTCAAAGTTATTCGCCTAAACTACCAACCTTGCCACTCTTTGTGTACTAAATCCTGGCCTAATGAAATCCATCAACATTCGCTCTAGTCCTCCTTGCTCTCCTTCAGCCATCTCTTGATTCGAAAAATTTAAACGTTTTGCCCTTCTTGTTTCTCTTTTGTGATTCTTAATGTCGGAAAATTCATCTTATATCACTTCTTTCATTTTTCATGTGCTCCTTGTGTTCATACACTTGCAATTACATAAGGAAAAGTATCAAAAACTCTTAAATCAAAGTACTATAAATTAAACATGATGCTCAACAATCAATCCCCAGCAACAACGCCAAAAACTTATTGATGGTAAAACCTATCTACTTATTTTACGCTAAAATACCCCAAGTGAATGGGTAGTGACTTGTAGTTAAGCAGAGCGGATATCGTTCCCACAAGGATTGATACTTAGACACTGCTTAATCTAGATATAACATTCTTTAAGAAACGAAATTGTTAAATGTGAATAATTTGAAAGATTAAATAAAAATTAAAAGATTAATGTAAACAATGGACAATACCAAAATTGCAAAAAATCTAAATGCTAGAGATTACTTTTTCCCTTCTTTGTCTCCCTCCTATTTTATTGATTGAATTGTGTCTAACCATAGATTTCTGAATGTATTAATTACCCTCTCCCAACGTGTAACTATTTGTCCCTAAGAAAATTAATGGGAATCGATTGAACGATCTTTCAACCTACCCAATGACTCTATTGATTCAACTAGTTATTAAGCTATCCTATGGATGATCAGTTAACTAGTCAAGATCTCTCTTCTAATTATTCAATTAACGTGATGATTGCTAGTCTATAAGTTGCCAACTCTCGTTATACAATCTTACATGAATCTCATCTCTCTCACTCTCTCGATTTGTTATAAGATGACAATTAAGAGCAACAATTAACAAAGACAATTGCATTAAATTCAATAAAATAGGAGTTTTAACAAAATAGTTCAAAAGCAATCCCTAAAATCAAATCAGCCTAACATGGTCTCCATAACATCATCAACAATCAAACGGACCATTTTTACAAAGAATAGAAGACGTTAGAATGACAGAAAATTGACTAGAAAGACTCATGTTCTTTGCCAAAATCTGGAATTTTGGTGTTGATGTGTTACTTTGCCCAATCTTGATGATGATCCTTATCTTCAATCCTTCTTCAATGCTCCAAATATGTATTCTCCACTCAAGGATGATGTTTCTATAGCTGGGTGCCGTCCCTCTAAAGATGGAGGTTTAATGATGCTTAAATAGTCCAAAAACCCTAAGTTTAATGAAGCCCCATATTAAGCCTTGCATTATAAGTCCCACGTTTGTGGGAATTTACATGATTCTCATGAGCGTGGGAATTGGACACAAATTTACTCTTCTTTTCTTCTCCTTTTTGATCTTTTGTTTAACCTCCAAGTTGCTTCCTCTTCTTTCCTACTTACAAAATAATCAATTCTTACCTTCAATTACCATTAAACACACAAGAATAATAACGGAAATCAAACTTAATGAAAAGATGAAAAATGAATCCTAAACTGGAACAATAAACAACAATTATGCTAGAAAACACATGTCAATTACCTATAAAAACATGTACTAATGCACATCTATTAATGTCTTGCCCATTTAGAGTCATGGAACTCCTTAATGATTTCTTTCTTTAAGTCTTGCCACTTTGACATGTACACACGATGGCCTTTGGTTGTTAACACCCTATCTTTAAGCACATTTTGACATGTATATGTGAAAATTGGCGTATTTTCTGACAAATTGCCAACTTCATCGAACTCTTGGCTTGTGGGTCATGCTCCAGTCCCTCCTTGATATGATCCACCAAAGGAAAACTGGAGCTAGTGATGGTGCCTAGCTCAGCCTTCCTACTAAGAGCATTGGCCACCACAATAGCCTTGTAGGGCTTGTACTCCATGACAAAATCTAACTCCGCCAAGAAAGCTTGTCACCTAGCTTGCTTGGGTGTTAACTTCTTTTGGTTGAGAAAGTGACTCGTGATAATGTTGTCGTTGATAACTAAAAACTTGTACCCAACAAATAATGTCTATAGGTTCGCAAGCAATACACCACCATGGTCTTCTCTTTCTCTTGAATAGTATAACTGAGCTCGGTATCATTTAGCTTACGACTCTCAAAAGCAATTGAATGTCCATCATGCATCATCTAAGTACACCTAAACAAATTTGTCTAAGAAGGGTTGCGACACTTGATTCATGAGGGTGTAAAATGTCGCAAGTGCATTTGTGATTCCAAAGGGCATGACTAAAAATTCAAAGGAACCATACCTTATAACACAAGTAGTTTTTAGTATATCTCCTTTTGCAATTCTCACTTGATAATGTCTCGATCTTAAATCAAGCTTAGAAAACCATCTTGTCTCTCTAATTTGATTAAATAAGTCATCAATTTGGATGAGATATTTGGTTTTTATGGTGATTTTGTTGAGCATCCTAAGTAGATGTATAAACAGAATGACCCATCGTGCTTCTTTTGGAAAAGCATAGGTGCACCACATGGAGCCTTTGACAGTTGGATATAGCCAACATCTAACAACTCCTTGAGTTTCCTCACTTAGGCAAACCTTAATGCCACGAGCAACTATAAAGGTTGACTTTGGCTTGAAGTTTACCGCTTTAAGCCATCTTTGCTCCTTGTTATATTTGAGGCCCAATTTATTGGCTTCCTTTACTTCGAGGAAGTTGTGAGTAGCTTTGGTGTCAACTAAACCTTTAACTGCTTGGTCACCCCGCTTTAACTGCCACGAACAATTGTCCCTTCTTTTTAAACTTAGGCAACTCAACTTGGCCTTAATAGCATTTAGTATTTGCAAGGATCACTTGATAATGTCTCGATCTTAAATCAAGCTTATAAAACCATCTTGTCTCTCTAATTTGAATAAATAAGTCATCAATATGGACGAGATATTTGTTTTTTATAGTGATTTTGTTGAGCATCCTAAGTAAATGTATAAACAGAATGACCCATCATGCTTCTTTTGGAAAAGCATAAGTGCACCACATGGAGCCTTTGACAGTTGGATATAGCCAACATCTAACAACTCCTTGAGTTTCCTCTTTAATTCCTTAAGCTTAGGAGGCATCATTTGGTAGGGTACCGCCACGGGTGGACTTACACCTTGCACCTTGGCTTATAGACTTGTTTCTTGTGACAAAGGCACTATGCACACATTACCCTTCTCCAAAATGCACATAGTGTTGGCAAAAGGAATCAACACGGCCTTGACACCATTCGTGAACTCTTTGCTAAGCCCAATTGGATAATCATCAATAGGAATAATTGAAAAGTCAATAATGCCAGACCAAAATAAAAACAAGTGGTAAACTGGATTGGTTGAGGATACAATATCAAGAAGAGGATACAATAAGGTGAAGAGGATACATCACCGAGGAGAGGATACATTGCCGAGGATAGGATAGCACAACGAGGAGTTAAAGCTGTAGCGAAGGAGTCGATAATATTTTTCATCTTGTGATTATGGAAATGTTTTTCCTTATACCGTATCATGTGTGGCTATGCATGTTAATTTGGATATATTGCTTCTGTTGAAATTTTGATTTCTAAAAAGTTTCGAAATCTACTGTTTCTTCTAAATCAATGCATGTTTTAATTTTCGATCCAACACCATGAGCTCCACCTTCACAATTTTTCCATTTATATCCACTAACACGTCCCTTGACCTTGATCTCTCCCTATAAGTCTTCTTCTCCTCTATAACATTCATAGTCCCACTAGTTCCCAACATCTTCACTAGGCAACGATGAGCACAACCTTGGCTCTGATACCAACTATCATGGACTTGATCCATTACCAATGAACCGTGCGACACTTAGTTGTATGTCTTGAAACTAAGTCAACCTCCTTCTCGAATGCTAGAAACAAAGCTAGCACAAGATAGTAAAGAAGCAAGATTAAACAAGAATAAGAGTGAGGAAACTTAGAGAATACTTTAATTGCATAAGAAAGCTTTGCAAGGAAATTGCTAAGAACTTCTATGCATGTTACAAATGAACTCCCCTTAGCAATTTATAACCTTCTACCTCTTCAATTCATGGATAGGATTCATTTGATCCAAGGGCTCACAATCATCATCTAGAATTCTCTATATTACTCTACATACTTCATGTACATTATGTACATATCTACTACATTCTACAAGCTTCTATAATGTTCCATATGCTTTCGTAGTCTTCTACCATGTCCTATAAGCTTCCAGGGTACTCTATAAGCATTTACTATATTCTAGAAGCTTCCATAGTCTTCTACCATGTTCTAGAAGCTTCCAGGGTATTCTATAAACTTTTACCATATTCCAGAAGCTTCCAAAATCTTTCTGAAGATTCCAACATACTCTAGAAGACTCTTTTGGACCCAAACCTCACCTTGTGGGCTTTAAAACATGTGGAACGTGACAATATGCATGTAAGATTAACATAACATTAGAATATTATGTTGAACCATTAACAATTGAAGTCATAATATAATTACAAAATAAACCGTAATCAGGAATTTAGAGCATCATGAACATAATAGGCATCTAGAAAGTTAGTTTACACATCAAGTCATACAAAAATAACAAAGAAGAAAGAAAGAAAAACTCTATTCAGAGCCTCACTTGGAAAACTAAAAATCTGGACGTCTCTCTCAATCTTCCTTGTTTGATCCACTTTTGTAAGATGTTGACTACATTTTTTAGGCTTCATAAAGTTCTTAAATATTTTATGAGGGTCTTAGAGGTGTAACTAGGGTTTTTTCCCCTTGATCGGTTCCAAAAATAGCCCCGAACCCTAAAATAGATGAAAAAAGTTATGCCTGGGAAGTCTCTGTCATAATCGTGACTCTATGAAATTGCCCTCCGTCACGATCATGACAATGGACTCTGGGTGTTTCTCTTTTATCACAACCATGACATGGGAGTTATAATCATGACCTTGCCCATGTAGCTGCATGCATATTCAAATCTTTTGTTCTTTACCTATCTTATTTCCGACACCAACAAACACACCAAAAACCTCAATAAATATATAATTAAGATTGAAAACTTATTTAAAACCACATAAACATTTAGAATATGAAAAATCTCACATTAATAAAATTATAAGCCTATAAATGCGACATTCATCTAATAAATACCTATAAACATACTGAGACACCTATCAAAACATAGTATAAACTACATATATCCACATCCTTACACTTAAACTTTTACTAGCCCTCAAACAAAAACAAAACAACATAAATGACATCTAACTTTATGAAATCAAATTAACTACAAACATCGATCATTCAAGTTGTTCCAACATACCAACTTATGCATTTCATGGCTAGGCACTTTAAATTGATTATAAATATTAATCAAAATATTAACATCATATTCATTCACCTATAATGCTTGTACACATATATTTATAACTAATAATCAATCAAAATTGTAACTATCACTAAGTATTCTTTTATGAAATTTTTTTTATTTTCAAAGATTAGTAGGATTTATTATCGAAACACCACTTTTTAATTTTCTTTAATGTTAACCTAGTCTTTTGACATGAAGACAAACATCTTATCATGAATGTCCCCCAGTTACTCAATTAGGACACGTTTATTAATCAGCTTGGTTAGAATATAATTATAGCCTTTTGACGTGATGACAAACATTTTCTTGTAAATGTCAACAAAATAGTTATTAATTTAAGATACTTTTTTTAATCAATTTCATATAGCCTACCTTATTCCCTTTTAGTCAATCATCTTCATGAAAGATTACTAATAATGCTAACTCATTCAATTGACTTATAATTATAAATGTATATAATAAATTTCCTAAAGTGAATAAATTGATGTCATATCCTAATTAACTTGCATATTCAACCAAAGATGCTTACAACATAAAATTCACAAGTCAATATGCCTTTACAAATTCAATGACCATGTTCAAAGCTAAAATAATTCCATTAAGTTATTGTCATTGACACATTTATAAAATTCATGCATATGTAATCTATGTTCACACCATGTCATCCTTACAAAAAACTAACAATATGGTATACAAAATTCACACAAATGGTATGCCTATGCAAAATTCTTCCCACACTTGAACAACACATTGTCCTTAATATGGGAAATCAAACAACACATAATGATAAGGTAAGTTGTATAAATTATAAAGATTAGTCACAATATCTAGTCTTTCTTTAATAGGAATTAATCCATTATTATTAATACAGAATTGTAGAAAGTTATATCTTTGCCTATAGTAATCTCTTTCGATACGATATATAGGAACTAAAGTTTCTAAAGGTTAAAACTTAGGTAGTACTTGATTACAGATGGTACAGTTGTTCATTAAAAATGATTGTAGTATAGAAAGATTAATAGGAAAATTATTTGTAATAAGTTGTATAATGTGTTTGAAATTTTTTATATAACTGTTGTATTTCTAATTTTTCCTTATTATAACAATCTGTGGTTAGATTAATACCATCTATAATTTTTTGAAAAGTACTTTTAGCTACATGAATAGCTTTTAAAGAGATATGTCTTTCGGTAAATGTTTTTATACGCTTTCTACTGAGTTTAAGTTTCCATTCAGTATGTATTATTAATAAATGAATGTTTATACAAATTTCACAAATAGGCATAGTTATAAAAAGATATAAGAAAATAATTAAAGAGAATAAATAAATAGATGTTTAATTAATGCATAAACTTTATGACATAAAAATAAAAACATATTTTAAATATCTATTTTTATTTGACAATCTCTAATGCCAATTTTAGAGGCTGGGTGAAAATTAAAGTGTTTGGACAAGGAGTTTAGGAATGAGTTTTTATTTTTATATGTCGAACAGAGGTTCGATGCTTACATTATATAGACTTGAACACTTCGTATCTTTGAAACCAAAGAAAAAAATTCTTAAAGTAAAAGGAAATAAAGAAAAAGTAGATTCCAAGCTAATTATTGTCCAAAGAATCTTGACAGGTGGATTACATTATGTACAAAGATGAGTGGTGCTTATCTTTAATGCATAATGACTAGTCTTCAATAATTGCTTCTATGGAGCTATCATCTCTGTCTCTTTTTGAACTGGGAGGGGAAAACAGGAACTTGTGAGTTAAATGATGTTGAATTTTTTGATAGATTATATTCTTTGATTGTTCTAACAATTTGTTGAATACTCTAGAGAGGGTAGAAAATGATGCTTCAAATTGTTTGATGAGCTGGAGAGTTTCCTATGAAATTGTGGTCTTGTATAAATGTTTTCCTTGATAATTAAACTTCATGAACGAATCTTGATTAATTTTTTTATACTTTGTTGATAAACTCCTTCTATGCAGTGGAGATTTAATTGATTAATAGTTTCCCAATCAAAGTCATAGTGTGGTGGTTCATTGATTGGTGGAGACATCTCATTGCTTATTCCAATTTGAACATAAGCTACTCAAGATAGCTGAATGTCTTGTCCTTTGAATATGGGATAACTGCTGAATACTTTTATGAATATTTCTCGATCTTTAGAAAAATGTTCTTCATAATTTTTGATTGGTTAGTTGAATTCAGCTGGAAAGTCTGAGAGGATATCTGAATTAGTTAGGTAAATAGTATCTAAAAAAGAGATAGGTGGTGAGTGCTTCAACTTTGGGAAAGATAATTGCTTTTGGTCCATATCTTCCATAGTTCTATGGATAATATTGGAATATTTTTTGGTCCTCTGTCTAATTGTTGAGTGCTTGAAAACGTTTATAGAACAATATAGGAGTAATCTTTTTCATTTCCTCTTTTAATGTTTTTGTAGGTATAACATTAATTTTATCCATACTGACTAGACATCCAAGTGTTTTCATCTTTGTTTCTGAAGTTGGTTTTTCTAAGACTTGTTTATATTGAGGTCGTAATAATGGTTCAGTGAATTATTTGAGAGCTTTTTCGACTTTGATTCTAGTTGAATAGTTGCGATGAATGATTGAGAGTTTTCCAATAATATGGATGGAAGCTTTATGTCACTCGTCACAGATTCTTGCCATAGATCCATTGAATATGACATTAGTTTTTGAGTCTTTTGAGACATAAGAGTGGTTATTTGCGATCGGGTCTCTTGTTTGTTTAACGTAGATGTAATAGGTGGAATAGTTGATTGAGAAAGTTGTTGTGGTGTGATTGGTTGAACAGTAGGTGCTTGTTGTTTTTCAAGGAGGCTAATGGTTGTTCTTATCTAGTTGATGTAAATTTTTACAAAGATTTTTTAATATAAGTACTGTTGTTGTATCTTCATCAATCCATGTCCATTGATCTTTTGTGCTGCATTTTAGTTGTAACTGTTTTCTTTCTTTAGCTAAATTTTCCTTAGTCAGATATATAATTTAATAATACAAGAAATTTTTTAATTTCTGTAATGTTTTTTATATATCTGGAAATTATTGTAGTTTCTCAAGAACTTTACTTTTACTGAAAGAAACATCCAATTCATGGAAAGGAAACACTTGCATCTATAAAAACACTATGAAAATGGAAAGTGGATTCATTACCTAGTTGAATTTATCATTCAAGCAGATTCAAAATATTTATATGGATTTACTAAATACAATATTAGAACTAATTATAATCAAAACCATGAACTTCTTTTTTGTGTCCTCCATAAAAACATTATCAATGGGATATATTACCATTTGGATTAAAACAAGCACCATTTGGATTACCATTTTTGGAAAATAATTTAGAAGGACTAGAAGACTTCACACTAGCTTATATTGATGATATAAATATCTTCTTTAATAAAGATAAAGATGATCATTTACAAAAAGTTAAATTAGTTCTCACCCGTTGTTAAAAAAAGGATTAACTCTTTGTGAAAATAAAATTAAATTAGCATATCAAAATATTGAATATTCAGGAATAAAATTTCACAATGGTTTCTTACAATTACAGTCCAATATTCTTGAGAAACTACAACAATTTCCAAATATATTAAAGAACATTATAGAAGTTCAAAATTTTCTTGGATTATTAAATTATATATCTGACCAAGGATTTCTAAAAGATTTAGCTAAAGAAAGAAAGAAATTTGAACTAAAATGCAACACAAAAGCTTAATGGACATGGACTGATGAAGATACAGTAATGGTACATATATTAAAAAATCTTTGTAAAAATTCACCAGCATTATATAATTATAATAAGAAGGATACATTCCTTGTATAAATTGATGCAAGTATAGATACATAGGTTGGTTTCCTTTTGGCAAAGCCACCTCACTCAAGGAAATATCTTTTGTCCAAATATATCAATGGAACTTTTAATCCCGTTGAAAGAAAATATCCAATTTATGAAAAAGAAACACTTGCGTGTATAAAAACACTATAAAAATTGAAAGTGGATTTATTACCGATTGAATTTCTCATTCAAACATGTTCAAATTATTTATGTGAATTTACTAAATACAATATTAAAACTAATTATAATCAAGGTCGATTAATTCGATGGCAATATAATTTTCAAATTGATTATATCAAATCCTCTACTAACAGTCTAACAGATACGTTAACTAGAGAATGGAAACAGTTATCCTCAATTTGAAGGAATCACTCAATAAGAAGGAAGCAGATTTATAAGAATTACAGCAACAAGTAGGAATAGTCACAAAAGATATCAACCAGTTAACAACAACCATTAGCCTGATCGAAAAACAACAAGAACCTATAGTTCAACCAATGACACCTCAACATCTTTCTCTATCAACTATTCCACCTATTACATATATGTTAAACAAACAAGACACCCTACTACAAATAACCACTTCTATGTTACAAAAGAAACAAGATATATCTGACTCAAATACCTATGTCATATTTAATAGACCTATGGTAGGAATCTATGATGAATGGTATAAAGTTGCCATTCATATTACTTGCAGAACCCTCAATCATTCATCATAGCTATTCAATTAGGACTTAAGCCAAAAAAGCTCTTAAAGAATTCTCATAACCATCATTAGGACCTGAATATAAACATGTATTAGAAAAACCAGCTTTAGAAACAAAGATGAAAACACCTAGATGTCTAATCAGTATGGATAAAATTAATGCTATACCTACAAAAAATCAAAAGAGGAAATGAAAAAGATTACTCCTGAAATGTTCTATAACTATTTTTAGGCACTCAACAATTAGACAGAAAACCAAAAAAATCCTAATATTATCGTTAAAGCTGTGGAAGATATGGACCAAAAGACATTATCTTTCCCAAAGCTAAAGCACTCGCCACTTATCTCTTTTTTTAGAGTGGGTTAGTGGATACTATTTACCTAACCAATTTAAATATCCTCTCACACTTTCCAGCTAGATTCACCCAAGTAGTCAAAAATTATAAAAAAACATTTTTCTAAAGATTGAGAAATATTCATAAAAGTATTTAGCAGTGATGCCATATTCAAAGGACTAGACGTTCAGCTACCTCTAGTATCTTATGTTCAAATTGGATTAAGCAATGAGATCTATCCACCAATCGATGAACCACCACACTATGACTTTGATTAGGAAACTATTAATAAATTAAATCTTTACAACATAGAAGCAGTTTATCAACAAAGTCAAAAAAAATTAATCAAGATTCGTTGATAAAGCTCAATTATCAAGGATAAAATTTATACAAGACCACAATTTCACAGGAATCTCTGTAGCTCGTTAAACAATTTGAAGCATTTCTACCCTCTCTAGAGTATTCAGTGAACTATCAGAACAATGGAAGAATATGATCTATTAACAAATTTAACATCATCTAACTCACAAGTGCTTGCTTTGCCCTCCCAATTCAAAAACAGACAAAGATGACAGCTCCCTAGAAGCAATTATTGAAGACTAGCCATTATGCACTAAAGAAAAGCATCCCTTGTCTTTGTACGTAATGTAATCCACCTGTCAAGATTCTCTGGACAATAATTGGCTAGGAATCTATTTTCTCTTTTTTTTTTACTTTAAGTATTTTCTTCTTTTTGTTTCGAGGACACTAACAATGTTTAAGTCTATATAATGTAAGCACCAGACGTCTATTCAGCATGTCAAAATAAAAGCTCATTCCTAAACTCCCTATCCAAACTCTTAAATTTTCACCTGGCCTTTGAAATTGGCATTAGATATCATTGAGTAACAACATGTATTTTAGATGTGATTTTATTTTTATCTCATTATGTTTATGTTATACTTCTATTTATTTATTCTCTTTAATTATTTTCTTATATCTTTCTATAACTATGCCTATTTGTGAAATTTGTAAAGACATTCATCTATTAATAATACATATTGAATAGAAACTTAAACTCAGTAGAACATGTATGAAAACATTTACTAAAACATATATCTCTTTAGAAGCTATTCATGCATCTAAAAGTACTCTTCACAAAATTATAGATAGTATTAATTGATCCATAAATTTTTATAACAAAGAAAAATTAGAAATACAACAGTTATATAAAAAATTCTAACACATTATAAAACTCATTATGAATAATTGTCCTATTTGTCTATTTATACTACAATCATTTTTAATGAACAACTGCACCATCTGTAATCACTTATTAACTGAGTTTCAACATTTAGAAACTTTAGTTTCTACATATCCTATTGAATGAGATTATTATAGATGAAGACATAACTATCTACGATTTTGTATTAATAATAATAGGTTAATTCCTATTCTGGAATGATTAGATATTGCAACTAATCTCTATAATTTATACAGCCAAGATTTAATTAATATACACCAAGTGTTGTTAGAACATCAAAGAATAAATCATTAAGATGATCGAAATAACTCACAAAAATAATAATAAAATTTTAGATGTAGATACTTTAGAATTAACTGAATCTACTAGAGTTTTCCATATTAATACACTATTATCAAATGAAAAACAAAAACAAATAGCTAAAGCACAATTAAATCTAAAAGGTGGACAAGATATTACCCATCATCCATTTAAAAATTAATTAATCAGAAAATATAATTTGTTACAGAAAAATTATATATGAAACACCAATTAGAATAGATCAATGCAATGGACATATTAGATTAAATTTAATAGATCAAAAACAAATTTATAAACAATTACAAAGAATTCCTAAAGAGTGAAGACATAAAATAGGATATATACACATTTCAACAATTCAAATCTCCTCTAAGAATGGCTATTATTGATGAAAGAATGAATGATATCAAAGATCAAATAATTCGAATAATGAATGGAAAATTAGCTTATGGAAAAATAAAATTTAATACTTAGTTTAAAATTAGGAATTCCTTTAAAATTACAAAATCTAGATGAACCAATCACTATAGCCTATAAGTTTTATCGAGACAATCTAATGACTGCAGGACAATATCCTTTTTCAATTACTTGTCAAGTTAGTTATATTTTAACTAATTTGCACCATAGTATTGAATTTAAAAATATAGATAGAATTTATATAGACCAATTATTTAACGATGTTGCAATAGTTGGAATAAATTTAAGAACTAGCCTAAGACAATTACCAAATTAATCATCTTATAAAATTACAAAACAAATAAGTTTAGAAGATACTCCTCACTTATCTTTAAGTGAAAACAAAATACTTAAAAAAGAACATAATCTTTTACGATCACAATCTGTAAGATTAGAAAAAACCTATTAGGTTTATTGAACTTGGAACATCAAATGAAAAAGTATAAAAGAATACAAAACAATTAGTTGGTGAATTAGTCAATATTATAAGACAACTTCAAGAATTATCAAGTCATCTTAAGAATACATTATGAGTTTTACTAAGCAATTATCTTAATTATTAGATAAACAAATTAATGTTGAAATTCAATTAAAGGAATTAATTATTTTAATACAACCATTACTAGATAAAAAAATCAAAATTATCAATCACAAAATTTTAATGAATTTAATGAAATTCACAAAATATTAGAATATTTAATCACTAAAATTAATAATAGAATAATAAATACTAACTGTAAATGCTATGAAAAATTACCTTAAAAACTAGATCAAATAGATGAAAAACTAGAAAAAATCAAAAGTGGTATGAAATTTTTGAACTTCTGTAATGTTTTTTAATATATCTAGAAATAGTTGTAGTTCTCAAGAATATTGGGTTGTAATTGTAAGAAACCATTGTAAAATTCTATTCCTAAATATTCAATATTTTGTTATGATAATTTAATTTTCCTTTTACTAAGAATTAATCCTTTTGCTTTGCAGCGGGTGAGAACTAATTTAACCTTTTGAAAATGATTATCTATATTTTTATTAGAGAAGATAATTACATCATCAATATAAGCTAGTGCGAAGTCTTTTAGTCCTTCTAAATTATTATCCATAAATCATTGATGAATACGTGGTGCTTATTTTAATCCAAATGGTAATGCATTCCATTAACAATACTTTTTATGGTGGACATGAAAAAGCAATTAATGGTTTTATATTTTCATGTAGTCTTAATTGCCAATAGCTAAATTTTGCATTTAATGTTGCAAACCAAATATGTCCTTTTAAATTACTAATAATGTAATCTTTACGAGGTAATTTATAAGTATCACTTATTGAAGCTTTGTTTTGTTCTTTACAGTTAATAATCATTCATCTTTTTCTACGTTTTTTTTCAGAATGATTATTTGCATAGAAAGTTTGTGCTGAATGTTTACTGGTATTAGGTGAAATTAATCTGAGGTCTTGATGAGATATCATCCCCAGGATTTTTTGGTGCAAAACATACTAGCCAGAATTGAAATAATATGAAAAGTTCGTAAATATGATAGAGAAGAGAGATTCATACAATTCTCAGCTGGGAAATTAGCCTCAGCACATCACCCTGCTAAAAGAAATTATAGGGTTTACAATTTTCAATTTCCAATTTTAATGGCTTAATTTTCAATTCCAACTATGTATGCAGAAGGCAGTGGGTAATAATTTTGGTGTTCTCATCAAAGTTCACATACCACTAACCAATCTTAAGAAAATGCAGACAACTGACTTGGTGATAGGAAGTTCCATCAACCACGGTAATACAAGATGGTGCAGAGATGGAGGCGTAACTCAAAGTTGCTTTTAACTTGACAAACATCATGATTTCCATGTAAGTTAATCTCCATCTCAGGCGTCATTTCTTATTGTCATACAGATTTTAAACTACTACAAGGAGCATATAACATTTGATTGACAAATGGGGAAGTAAAACACACATTCCTGCTTAATTCACTCAATCCACTATCTTATAGTGCCATATTATCAACCGAACTTGATGTTCCAATTTCTGAATGTTTTTCAGTACCAACGTAACCTTGCATAGCATGGAAAAGGAGGCATTTGTGAAGTTTTCTACATCCCAGCAGAAAAGAATCGGTCAGAGGTTAATAAGAAATAAGAAAGGAAGTAAACCAGTTTTCCAATTACTAATTGCTACAACAAAAATAGAGGTTAAAAAGAATTGGATGTCCATTTAACTTAAAACAACGATCAAATAAGAGTAAACAACACTTCTAATGAATTTAATGAAGCCCCTGAGGCTTGTAACTCAACGGTAAATATTCACTACTCCCCAAATGGTTGAATTTGTGTTCCCATAAAAAGATACTTCATCAGAAACTGAATGCAAGTTGATGGGGAAAAATCCTGAGTAAAACAAGTAACAATTACCCATGCATTGGAAAGTTTGGGTCATTGGATAATATAAAGTGTTAATTTCCATTATTTGGAAGCATTATAAACGTTAGGCCTCTTGCACACCACTGATCATCATATATAAAAGGCATTTCACTGTAAAATTGCTGGGCGAGATAATACCAAACGAGATTACCAATGCTGGGTTGTAGACTTAATTACAAAGCTTGGGCTTTACCTGGCCAGTTCATTTATGGGTAGTAGCTGGTGCTTGCTGAAGTTTTGGTGCAAGTGATCCGAAAATTGTAAGCACGTATAAGCCAGCCACTAGTCCATATTGGGATAACATAAAAGTACTCAATAAATGAATCAGATACATCTGATACTAAATTGGATATGGTAAGGTGGTTTATATTAAGTAACATGTAGAAAAGAATGGGTTAATTAAAAAAATCCAAACTTTTGAAAAAAGATCCAAACTTTGCTCAATTTGTAATTATAGTTCAAACTTTAAAAAATGACAATTAAATTCTCAAACTTTCAAAAATTTTCAATTTTAGCCTGATGTTATTGTCTTCGTTAAGTTTGTTGACATGACTTGTCACGTAATCTAGAAACCCTAAATAATTATACATGTCAAACTTAATTAAACTCACAAATTAAGTTTAACTAAATGACAACATTTAATTAAACCAACTGATTAAACGTAACTAAACTACATCATTTTTGGGATTGAAATCCCTAAAACAAAATCACTGCACTTCATTCTTGCTTGACGCGCCCTGGGCTTATATGGCTCGTTTGGTGTACGAGCCACATGAGTAGACCCGTGCACTGCTTCTGGTTTGTGCCAGACATGCGTCCAAGCCCCCTTCCGCCATCTATGCAGCACATGTGGCACACTCATTAGACCAAACCACCTCTTGGTGGTAATGTTCACCCTTTGGCCTCGTGTGCTCATCCCTAGCCTGAAAATGGCAATTTTTTGTGAGTTTAGGCTCTCTTTTGCTCTCCAAAATTCATTTGCAACTTGTTTTATAATGCTAACCACATGTAGCACACTTTCAAGCATCCATACTCAAAAATAAAAAAACTGAAAAATGGATCGTTATTATCCAACAATATTGGCAGAAATGGAAAAACTAGAAAGGAAAATTCTAGTAATTTTGTACAAGTTAGAAGGGATATTTCCTCTAAGCTTCTTTGACTATATGGAGCAACTACCTGTCCATTTAGCACACGAGGCTAAACTAGCCGGTCCAGTTCAATATCGTTGGATATATCCATTTGAGAGGTAATTCAACAAAAATGATTATAATTGAAGTCATAACATATTTTAATAACTGAATTGGTATAACCCTATTTGCACATATAGGTATTTGCATCATTTGAAGAAAAATGTAAAAAACAAGGGCAGAGTTGAAGATTCAATATGTAATGCTTATTGAGTGGAGGAAGCTAGTGCATTTTGTTCATATTATTTTGAGTCGCATGTTCACACAAGAGAAAGAAAAGTTCCTCGTAATGACGATGGGGTAGGAACTAGTTATGTTGATGGTAACTTATCCATTTTCACATATCCTGGATGAACATGTAGACGTTCAATATGGATGTTAACAGAGGAAGAAATTAAGGCTGCCTGTGGTTACATTTTATTGAATTGTCGAGAGGTTTAACCTTTCGTGCAGTAAGTTGAAATTGATTATTTGGGTTTTGAGATTTAGTGTTATTCATAACTGAAATACATAATAATGTTTTTAGATTATTCAAGGAATTGTTATGCGAGCTCATGCACGACAAAACACAGGATGATATTAATAAATGGAAGACTCTTTCCTTGATGGTTCTAGTAATATGTAAGTTGTCGTTTACAAATATTAAAATGACTGAATTATAAGATTTAAGTGTCCAAATGACATTATACTATTTAATACGTTATTTTCTTTTCTATAGGCATTAATCTAATAGAGAATAAGTTCATATATGATCTTGCGAAGGGACCTTTATGAATTGTTAAATCATATCTGGTGTATTTTGTTAATAGATGTACATATCAGACAGAATATTATGGTCACAACTTGGCAACAACAAATAGTGGACTTTGCACACAGGGAGAATTGGTGGATAATTATGGTAAAATTATTGAGATACTTGGAATTGAGTACCCTACATTGCCAATAAAGTGAAGTATGATATTTAAGTGTGACTGGTTTGATCCAGCTCCAAATGTTGGTACAAAAGTACATAGCCAATACAATATAGTTGAAATTAATAAGTGAAGAAGATTTTGACAATGTGAACCTTTCGTGTTGGCAATGCAAGCAATCCAGGTGTATTATGTCCTTTTTCCTAGCTTACAATAAGATAAGTTAGATTGGTTGGCCGTTTGTAAACTTAAACCTAGAGGTGTTTTTGAATCACATGGAAAAGGAGAACAGAGAATTGAAAGGGAAGCGTTTCAAGAATATGCTTATGAAATAAATGCATTTGTCGTATATGAGGATAATGAACCTTTTAACGATCCATGTAATGAATATGTTGAAATTTTACCTGGAGAGGATAAGGAGGGTCAAAGATTTGAAGAAGAGCCTGAGTTTGATTCAAATTCTTCAAAAAAAGAAGATGATTTGATTTACGATTAAGTTATGATAGTGATTAATTTATGTTTGTAATTGAATATTATATTCAACAAATCAATCATTTCCTTTTCAATATATTACATAAAATATTGAATTCAAGTTATAATTTTTTAGAAAATTCAATTAAATATTAATTTCAAGTTGAACTATGCTACCAAAGAGAAGACAGGATATGACGCGACCAAGATTTAGACCACGATTTAGAGGTACTTACTGTATAGGTGAAGCATCTCATGGTGTAGTAGCTGGAACTGAATCATCCCCTCCCCCTCTAGCTACTACACTTGCAGATGAGGCATCACCTTCTGTACCCGTTGCTACACCATCCACCACCCCTACATCATTCACTACCGTATACCGATAGCGATATCAAAGGTAAATAATGAGGATGAAGGTGGAAGGTGGCAGCTGCCAGCTGCCAGCTGGAGCTAACGACCTAATGGAAGAACTTACATCACAATTGTCAATAATATGTAAGTAAAAATACATGAAACATTATATATTTATAATTAAT
Organism: Erythroxylum suave; assembly: GCA_027563595.1. Classification (NCBI taxonomy): domain Eukaryota; kingdom Viridiplantae; phylum Streptophyta; class Magnoliopsida; order Malpighiales; family Erythroxylaceae; genus Erythroxylum; species Erythroxylum suave. Next base: position 9,362 of record JAOSBN010049097.1, on the reverse strand, counting down.
TTATAAGTTTAAAATTTTAAAATGGTATAAAATTATTTATTTTTATGTTAGGTTGATTCCATCTGGACCGTGTTCAAGAAACATGACATCTAAATTCAAGGACAAGATTGATCTTGAGGGTTATGTATAGAAGAATACCTCTCAAGCCACAAAGGAATTTTGCTATCAAGAGTTCGAGTTATAACAAAAATTATTATTTCTTCATACATTAATTAGATAAATATTATTACATTATAAGTATTTATCGAATTTTTTTGCTTTTGTTTCAGAAAGATTTTTTTTTGGATTTTGAATTTGACGTAATCATTTATAAAGTATGGGAGAGACAAGCACGTACACGTTATCAGGACTTTGTTGTTGCGATACACAAGGTCGGTGTACAACCCCCTTATATTCTTGAACAAATATGAAGTCGTTGGTAGAAATATTGAACATCACCTGATGCAATGTCCATTTCAGAGCATAATTCCACAAATAAACTTGGAGGACTAGGGGGAGAGAGTCTTCTCATTTATATAGGAGGATCTATTACCCACCACGAGTATGCAGAGAGACTTGTAAGTATCTACACGTTACATTTATATTTTGATTTCTTCACTTTGCTGTATTTCAATTGAATTTGATGTGAGAATTTTGGAATGAAAATATGTGTATTATGGAGAATGATAACGTTATAAATGTTTGGTGCCATATATGGCTAAGTTGTTGATTTGTTTTCTTTGTTCAATAGGGGGTAAATATCATAAAAATAAAGGAAACTCTGCTGAAATTTTTATCAATTTTACTTCACTTATAACATTTTATTCTTATGCAAGAAAAGTCTGTGGGCATGAGGCCTACACCCCATCAGCTCTTTTTACACACTCACAATAAAAAGCATGACGATGTGACATTCATATTTATGGTTTAATATTAATGCTTTATAATTATCACTTACTAATATAAACATTGCCTTCTGATAGGACCAAATACTAGAAAGAATTCAACAATACTCTCAACGGTCTGAAGATGTTGATGAGACTAAAACCTATCTTCAGGAAGTGGGTGGTAGGGACTGCCATGGAAGGATATTCAGCTTAGATTAATTTGCAAATACATGTTATTCGCAATCTTCCACGTCCAGTATAGCAGCATCTAGTAGGTAGTCCACAACCAATGAAGTTCAAGAGCTTCGGAGCATAATGCAGACATTGATGAAGTACATAGCTTAGCTCTATAATGAGGTAGATAAGTTAAAGGTAGGGGTAGCACCTCATCGCATCAATCAAAGCATCCGCCATCACCAAATCAATACTGTATTTGTAGTCATTTCATTTGAATTACAAATACTTATTATGTACAGTTTAATGTTTTCATTATCAATTAAAATATTTTTAACTTTATATCATCACTCAACTTTCTGTTTAAAAAATTAAATGTATATTATTAAATTTATAACTATTTAAATTATACATCAACTATAACATCATCAAATTTTTTTTTTAAATTATAGTTGATTTACCAACATATATTTATAGTTTCATTGCTATGACAAACCATCGGTAATCACTGATGGAAAAACCAAATTCGTCGCCAAATTTATCAACAGGAATTGCCGCAGAGTAACCGTTGGTACAATCTTTGACAGAAACAAAGTAATCATCGGTAATGTTGTAACAAACTTACCAACGGAATAGAAGACACCATCGATAAATGTGCCCATGAAATGGAATTGTTCATAAAAAATTTACTGACGATCTACCACAAAAAAATTGTCAGTATATTTACCGACGGTACATTAATTGTCCATCAGTATATTCACCGACAGACCTTCTATTGGTCATAAAAAATTATTACTTACGGTCATTTCTACGATGCCTTTGTCCATCGGTAAAGTATATTGTTAACCTACCTTACTAATGGAATGTTTAAATTTTCTGTCAGTAATTTCCATCGCTAAATAATATTTTTCTTGTAGTGTGAGAAAAAACCTGAAAAATACTCATTTTTAACCACTCGATCATGCAACCACTCTGATACCATGTGTAGCACATAACAAGAGCTTTAGTTATGTATACCAGATAGAACGTGAAAGGGAAATAACAAAGAAATGCAAAAATACCTATTTTTGGTTCCATGACTGTCGATGAGGTTTCCAAAGCTAAAATGAGCGCGAATCCACCAAGACCTTTATGAGAGTTGCCCACTGCAATGTGTTAAAGCCTTTTTGTATCATCTGGAATAAGTGAACATCTGAATCAGTTGGAGTATCTGTACGTTCACGATTTGCATCAATAGCCATAGAACACCTTAACCTTCTATATATAAAATCCATATCGAGCTTTCCATCAAACACTCAATATGAGTCTAGTTTATTTTGTTTGCTAGACTTCAGCCCACCAATTAAAATCCTTTATTAAGCTACTATGTTATCTTTATCTAGATAAAATATGATTCACTTAACCGTAAATTTATCAAAACCATTCAAATATAATTAATTATTGTCCAGCTTATATGAAAATATCTAATACTAAGGATAGAAACACTGTTAATATAGCTTTTTTTTTTAACAAGGAACATAAACAAGTTATAAGAAATATAGAACACAACTTGAAGAGAAAAAAAACTCATATGCATCCACCCAATAAAAAAAATACGAACTTCTTAAAAAAATTGAAAGCTCATCTGTCTTGATCTTCATCCGTAATAGAAAACAAAGAAGAAACAGAGAATAACACCAATATCACACAAAAACTCAGTGTTCCTGAATAATAAAATCATGCGAAAAAGAATGGAAACATGCATTACAAGAAAATAGAACAATTTGCGATGTTTAAAAAACGTCACAAAATGTCAAAAAACATCACAGAATACAATTTGCGACATTTTAAAAAACGTTACGAAATGTGGTGTACGCAAAAGGTTTTTGCAATGTTTCCATAAAATGTTATGGAAAAAACGGACATTCCGTGGCGTTTTGAAAAACGTCACTGAAAGATTGGTCTTTCAGTGACATTTTTTGGAACGTTACAGAAAGTCACATTTCACGACATTTTTGGAAATGTCACGTAATGTCTTTTGGAACGTCACGAAAAGTCACATTCTGCGATGTTTCCAAAAAAGTCGTGAAATTTCTTCCGCGACATTTTTAAGACGTGACATTCTGTGACATTTTTTAAAACATCACATATAGTTGTATTATTTTTTCAAATTTGAAAATTATTTTAATTTAATAATTTTTTAATTTTAATAATTATTTTTACTAACTTTTTGAGTTCGTAAAAGTTATTAAACGAATAAGATTAGTACAAATACTGATGACATATATTAGTACAAATATTGCTTCGAATTAGGCTTGTAATGTCATATAGGCGGACACGGATTTTGTTAGAATTTCTTGGAAAATGAAAAATAGGAAAATAAGTCTTTAACATTACTGATGATACTGAGGAGCTGTATCGATTATTGTAGACCGAAGAATTTGACATTTTATTCATCACATTTAAGATTTTGATGAAGACAATTACACAAAGAACACTCCCTCAAAATGCCCAGCACACTTGAATACCCAAAAGAGAAAAGGACGAACATTCCCCACCCATATGAAATAACTAAATACTACCATACCATTCATTATACACCACCCACGACCAGTAGCGAGACACTCTAGTTAGTCATTAGGTACCATAAAAGAACATCACCCATGAAATTAGCAAAAAGACAAGCTATGCTGTTGCCAAGCAGCTCCTCAAATTGCTCAATGAGAAAATCAAGACACCTTAAGATTAGGCTACGAGAACTACGATCACGACGAGAAGTACAATTCTAAAGATAACCAGAAGTAAGCAAGTCTGCGCAAAAACACAAAGAATAGGTCGCAATATTTTAAATCCAAAATACTCAAGAGACTTTAACTTATTGTAAATATAAAACATCATATTTCTCTTATCAACACTACTAGTCATTTTGCAGAGGTAGTACCACAACACTGAAGTCTGAAAACCTGCATAACTTAACTTGGAAAATAAGAAAGATATGGATCTTGCGCTTCTAATGTTCCTCTGATAATATGAAACATAAAAGATAGGTGTAAACCTCGCTAAAAGAATTTAAAGAAGGAAATAAATGAAGAAATGAAAATACCCTACCAAAGATGTGTTTGATCTTTGGGTCTTTGCAATATTGAGTAATCTAATGAAAATGAGTTATTTAGAGCCATAATTCTACGATCAACCAAAATAGTGGAATTTTACTATGAATAGCTACATTCCAATAACTTGGTATTGGATAAACGATTGGAATTTCAACCGTATATGATAGAGGAAAACAAAAATAAAATAGATAAGTCACAATTACAAAATGTCTCAAATGTAGTGGAAAACAGTTTCACCAAAAAAGAAAAGATGGAATTACCAATCATAGCTCCTTGCTTATGTACAAGGATAGCAAGATCTTTAAATATCTCATTCACTTAACCAATCTGCTACTGAATTTCTTGTATTCCCTGATCCCTTTCTTCAATGATGGCCTCATTAAAGAAAATCTCGTTCTCCAACAGAAAGACCTTTTATCTGCAACAAAGTTATTTGATTCATTTAAGAGATGAATAGGAGTAAGCAAACTCATATTTGTTAGAAATCATACAAACTACATACACTTTCCACTCAACATATAAGCTAGAAGATAGGTAATAAAATATGATTTCAAACGTTAAACAAACCATATTCGATAAAAGAATGGATATAGAAATCCATTCACTAGCATTTGTTCCAATTTCATTCCCTGTGTTAACTCCCTATTATTCTTGAAGAGACTAATGTACGAGGCCTTACTTGGAGCTACTTGAGGGACTGCATTTGGTGAGTTTGGCATTTTGTCAAACACCTTCAGTATAGCTTCCTCATCAGCACTACCTGTAGAGTCCAACTGTTCCCCTCCATTACTTTCCTCATCAGACATCCTTACATCAACAGTTCCCGTGTTCTCATCAGAAGTGGATGTTTCCTCATCCCCCTTTTGATGAGATGTCCTAGGTTTGTTTAGTTTTACATTACCTTTAATCGGAGTGTCCGAGTTCCTCTCTATACGTCGCATGTTCAGAGTACTCCCCTGAGAAATGTTCTTGCCCACATTTTGACCCTTTGTAGACTAAGTTCATTTATGCCAGTTTTCACAATCGAACCTGGCGAAGGTGCAGTTACCAGAGTCTTCTTTTCCTCTTAAACCCCTGTAGTAATCACCATCCATCCCTCATCACTGGTATTCGCATTGCCCTTTTCTGATTCCATTACATCCTGTAGCGTAGGTTCCATATTTTCACTTAGCGCCTCATATTGAATGGACCCTGCAACTTTCAGCTTTAAGACACAATCCTTCGTTATATCCCTACCTTTAGTCAGCGTCTTCTGCTGTTTGCCCATTCGCCCAAAACACAAGCAGAAGAAATGATTCGGATGGAGTACGTAATTTTTGAAAAACTGGTGCCAACATCGCACCACCTACCCAGAGTCGAGGTGGCTCTCTGAAGTCACTACTTAGTAATGTAGCAGGAACAGTTCGACAAGGAACATAATCACCGAAGAATGAAAACAGACAAATCTAAGAGTATGCAAGGCTTAGGGAAGATTCATGTAAAAGTCGCAGAATCACGTAAGCTTGAGAGGAAAGCTCGAAAACGCACACCTTTGTTCCTAAACGTCGTGTGTTTTAAAACATCGTATTGTTGTTGAAGGCTTCAACGACGTTTTATTCAACAAAACGTCGTAGTTTCTATTTCATTACGTTTTATAAAAAATTAATTTGAACTTTTCGTGACGTTTTCTAAACATCATGAAAAGTCTTCACAATCCGTGACATTTTATCAATAAAACGTTGTGGATTGTGTTATTTTGTAGTGATGTCAAATTCGTTAACGTCGAGAGACTACCTCATGATTATATTTAGCAAGAAAACATGTTTACAAGTGGGAAAAAAAAGAGACAACGAGTAAAGGAAAAAATGAATTAAACCATAAAAAAATGGAGGGTTGCTTACCAATATACCATAGAGTTGCTCTCATCAGACATTTGACATATACTAATAAATATTTACTTTATTTTTATACGAAATTAATATTTATAAGAAATTGAGACAAAATATTACTTATTTTAAATAACTATATTTACAAAATTTAAAACTAATTATATCTTATAATACATTTATAAAATCCAAACAAAATTGATTTATATACTAGTAAAGAATTCTTTTTTATTTTATAGAAAATTATATAACAATAAATACAAAGTAAATATAATGAAAATAAATGTACTAAAAACTATTCAATAATGTAATGTATTATATCTTTTTTACTTTGGATGAAGTCAAATCCACAATGTTCACTATATTAAACCAATACATGCATAAAGTGATATCATATGAGCTTATTTATTTTGTAGATTAAAATAAATACATTATGTGTATGTAAGTTTTCATGTTCTATAAGAAGGTTAATTTAATTAAAACTTACCAAATATTGTACTTTTTATTATAATAATTAAAATACCACATAAAATTATACAAAAATAACATCTTAAATATTATTTTTACATATTCAAATGATTTTTATAATTATATTTTAGATTTACGCACTATGAGAATATATAGGATTTTTTAATATGGATTTTTAAATTTTATAATACAATGGTTTTATATTTCTTTATGTTTCTTGAAATTAATAGTTAAATTTCTTTATACCTAATTGTGAATATGTACATAATTAATTTGTTTAATATTTCATTAAAATTTTATAGTAAATTAATATTTATTACGAAAATATTTTGTGTTATTTAAATATTTACTTGTATATTAAAAATATTTTAAATAATATTGTTAGGTAGAACTGATTATTGATCGTTAATTCTCTAGAATTAATTGGTGAGTACATTGCAGGAATCAGATACACCAATACCTGGAACTATTACAAGATAAACACGCATGATCTAAAATATTTATTTTAAAAATGTAAGGTTGATTAGGGCGTTCTAAAGCATTACATTGCTAACGGATCTTTCTCTCTCTCCTTCTTTTGCCGAACGGATCTTTCTCTGTCTACTTCATCTACTTCATCATTCTTTTTGTTCCTTTTGTAGATTGATAAAGAAGGAAGTAAAAATCTGTGAAATTCGCGTAAACATAGCCTTCTGAGTTCTTCTCACCTCGGTTTGCTTACTTGTATTGCCGTACATTCACTTCATTTTGGTTCTGGTGTGTTTCTTTATCTTCTTTTTTCTTGTTTTCTTTCATTCATCTGTGGGTCTCATCACAAAGCTCTCGATTTCGCAAGGCAAACAAAAGAAAACTCTTTTCTTTTTTCCTGCCGTGTTCTTAGATTTGGAAACCTTTATCTTTGTATTTGAAGAACCAAGTTTTGGGGTATAAAGAAGAGAGATTTCCAATATCTTCACTTTTTCGAATTTGTTTAGGTTCCCAAACTAGCTATCCCATAGATTGTTTTCAAAATTTTCCACTTCCACTTTGTTGTTTTGAACGTATCATACTTGGTAACATACATCCAGCTTTCGATGCCTTAATTTCTATGTTTAATGTTATGACTTATGGATTTGTTGTTTAGTATCCGGTGATCTATTGAATGATTGTTAGGATATTAATTCCACGCTTTGGTTGGTCAGTTTGGATCTGATTATTATCCCTCCTCTCTGCTTATTTTCGTTTACTGTAGCTTTTCTCACTGCATCAAGTAGTTACTAAGAATTTAAAAAGATTGTAGTTAGTAAACACTATCTAGATTATTTTTGGGTGTTGAAAATCGTTCCTTCTATTCACTGTTTTCGCACTGGATTGTGCTGTCTTCTTCTTTAGCTGTCATTCTTGTGCAGACCCTTTGACCCCGTGAACTCAAACCTCCTACTGTTGAAGGAGTGGCAAAATTGTTGATTTCTAGTAAACTTTATGATTTTGGGGTATTTTTGCGTCTAGGTTGATTGATTTTGTTCATTATTTATGTGCAATGAGACGCGGTAGCATATAAATCTTTGTTTCTTAATATTTGTATAAATTTAGGGTTAATTTCTTAAACATTCTACAGTTATCTAGTTGCTTTTAGTGGTTCAACTTTGGATCACCTAATTTACATCGTCATTCGGTTGAGAGTGCTTGAGGTTCTCACACTCTTGTATCGCCATACCCTTTCTGTGATTCAATATCAAACTTGCTTTTCTTTCTTGACTATTATTAGAGTCATTTAGGGCTGTTGTGCATTTCTTCTTTAGCTTATATTAGGCACTAGAGCAAGAGTAATGACATTCAACTCTGATATGAATAGGGATGTTAACGAGCTGAGTTGAGTCCAGGCTGAAAACGGTTCGGCCTGGCTCGTTGAAAAAATTTGATAAGTGGACCAAGCCCACAGCCCGCGCAGTCTGAAATGGCCCAATCGGTGGGGTGACTCGTGCGGGCCAAAAATGACCTGTGGGCTATGGACGGATTGAGACCTCTACCCATGGTCAGGCCCATGACCCGACCAACCTAGCCCGCCTGGGCCACTGGCGGGCCTCAAGCCTGACTCAACCTGGGCGTTTAATATATTAAAAATTTTTTGAAGACAATTTTAAAAATTGTAGTTATATTTTTTAAAATTCATTTCTACCTAAGTCATTGTAATTAAAACTTTTGTAGGAGTAATACCTTAAATTGTCAATGTAAGTCTTGATATAAGATATAAATATACTTTGAATCCTTCTCATAAGTCATCCTTAGAGTGCTATAAGGATATCAATGATATCATATATTCATATTTCATAAGTTAATAAATTAATAGTTATAGTTAAAATTATGAATTACATTAATTACAAAATTTTAATTTATTTAAATTATTTATTAATTAAGACATTTAATTCAATTAATTGAAAATTTATATGAAAATTTAATGAGTTAAAAATTATAATTAAAATTATGAATTACATTAATTTCAAAACTTTAATTTACTTCAATTATTTATTAATTAAGACATCTAATTTAATTCAATTAATTAGAAAGTTATATGAAAAGTTAACAAGTTAATAGACTATATTAAAATTATGAATTACAATAAGTAAATAACTAGTAAGTAAAAAACTTTAATTTAATTTAATTATTTATTAACTAAGACATTTAATTCAATTAATTAGAAATTTATATGAAAAGTTTATAGTTAATTACAAAACTTTAATTTACTTAAATTATATATCAATTAAGACATTTATTTTAATTCAATTAGTTAGAAAGTTATACGAAAAGTTAATCAATTAATAATTATAGTTAAAATTATGGATTACATTAATTACAAAACTTTAATTTACTTAAATTATATATTAATTAAGACATTTAATTTAATTCAATTAATTAGA